>JBBPBX010046503.1:0-14324 GCA_038048925.1 Garcialebias charrua | reverse complement strand
CACACACACACACACACACACACTGGAACACACATACTGACAAAAAAAACAACCTGCAGAGCATGCACAAACAAGCAAACAGCACACAAAGAAACATCAAA
This sequence comes from Garcialebias charrua, assembly GCA_038048925.1. Lineage (NCBI taxonomy): Eukaryota > Metazoa > Chordata > Actinopteri > Cyprinodontiformes > Rivulidae > Garcialebias > Garcialebias charrua. Next base: position 14,223 of record JBBPBX010046503.1, on the reverse strand, counting down.
TTATGTGTTATGACAACCCTGGCCATGTCGTTGATGGAAATAATTTAATGTTCTAAGGTTTTTATAGGTTCAAAGGGTTCATGTGTCTTCACTAAAGAAAGGATTTACAGTGTTATACTACTATAAACACATAGCGGCAGTACACTCTCAGATACTCACACCTCATTCCCAGAAACATATCTCCTGTCACACATACCTCGCTCGCGCTCAAACCTGCTGTGATGGAGATTAATGGCAGTGTTTAAAGCTTGCTGAGCTCCACCTGTCAAAGCCGGGGCCCCCAGGGCAGCTCTGGACTGTGCCTAGGAACAAGAGACTGTCCTGAGGCAAGATCTATCAAGGAAACTCATGGCAGGCTGGATCTTTAGAGCCAGCCTCCATAGATGGACCACCATCACTGCACCATCCATCCAGACTGACAGGAATACTGGATGGCACACACTCAGTTGCTGCTGTATGGAGGAGTGTGAGTTAGAAGGAACTGAAACATTCCTACATGTGGACAGACGAAACAAGAGTGTGCATACCTACGCATAATTTAATAACTTGAATATAAATATTAAATTGAATAATGTATGTAGTTTTGATTTCAAAAGTAAATAGAAATATGCCTCCAATTTGAACAGTAACACATGGTCAATGTGCTTAAGGAAAAAATTGTGATGATGCAACTTTTCATTCTTGATTGTGCAGGAAGGCACTTTCTGTACTTGAGAATTTGTCATGTGTCTACATAAAAATAAAAAAATAAAAAATAAAAAAACAGCAGGAGACAATTAAAACTTTAAAAATTGTGTAAGGAACTGTGCTTTTGTTTTTACTCCAAAACACCACAGTTAACCCTCCTGCTGTACTTAGATCAAAATGAGCCACAAGGCTCATTTTACCTAAGCACAACAAGAATGTCAACCATCAGTTTCAACAAAAAAATGTGCAAGTAGATGAAAAAATCTACAGTGATTATGTTTATGAATATGTTAAACCTTAGACATTTGATGAATGCTGCTTCAATTACTTAAATACTGAATAACTGGAGGTTATGCACCATAACCAATGTTTCCTGAAGGAAGGGAACAAGGTGCAACAGATAACATGGGAATTGCGCCCCCGCGCAGTTCACCTGAAGCAATACAATCACACCTTTTAAGGCAAAATGGGTGTCAGCGTCAGCCAGGAGGCCCCGTCCTCCTGACATAAAATACGATGACTGCTCATGTTCGACCTCTACACGCACTTCACCGAGCTTGGGCATTGGAGGGGCCAAAATGTGTTGCACCTTGTTCCCTTCCTTCAGGGAACATTGGTAATGGTGCATAACCTCCAGTTCCCTTTTAGTCAGTCCACTGCGGTGCAACAGATAACATGGGAACATACAATCACGCCCTAAAAATGCATGCTTATGCGAACGTTTAGCCTTAAACCACAAGCGTCAGCCGTTCAGATCCCTACGGTAGAGAGAACAGCTTGGGTTGCATCACGTACAGTGACGTCAAGGCTGTAATGTTTCACAAACGTGTTTGGAGATGACCAGTTTGCAGCTGCACAGATATCCGCTACTGAAACACCTCTAAATAAGGCCTAGGAAGTGGCTAGGCCTCGAGTTGAGTGAGCATGTACCCCGTTGGGCACCTGCTGACCTTAACTGCTGTATGCCCTGGAAATGGCCTCCATCACCCAGTGGGAGAGACACTGTTTCGACAGGGCCCAGCCAGCGGTAGTTTTAGCAAAGCATATGAACAGCTGGTTTGTTTTTCGCCAACTGCCAGTTCTCTCCATGTAAACACTCAGGGCCCTAATAGGGCAGAGCGCATTCAGACATCTTTGTTCTGCATTCAGAACAGGGGGAGGAGGAAAAGCTGACAGTTCGAAGCCCAGACTTTTGTAAGATAAAGTTAGGACCTTTGGCACATATGCAGGGTTTGGACGCAAGGTGACCTTTGACCCATCCTGTGCAAACTAGGTGCACATTGGATGCACATATAGCATGTGGAGGTCACTCACATGTTTAGCTGAACACAGAGCTAAGAGTAATGCTGTCTTATAAGACAATAAGTTGATCTTAATGCTCTGAAGAGGCTTGAATGGTGGATCACAGAGTGCGTCCATCACAAGAGACATATCCCACTGGGGGACCAAAGCTCTGCTTGGAGGCCTTTTTCTCAGCACGTCCTTCATGAACCATATCATGAGAGGGTAGGCACCAGGTGATTTGCCTTCCCACCCCTCGTGGCACGCCAAGATGACGGACAAGAAGACTTTTATGGTGGAAAAGGTGCAGCCCTTCTCCAGCAGGTCTTGAAGAAAAGTGAGAAGCTGAGCTAGGTTACAGGAATATGGAGTTATATTCCTCTCTAGGCACCAGATCTAAAAAATACGCCACTTTCGTGCGTAGAGTGTCTGTGTAGACCCTGCCCGTGCTCCCTGTATTGTGTTCACCACATTACTTGGCAAGCCAGAGGCCATTAGCCGGTCCCTCTCAGCGGCCAGGCCCATAACTGCCATAGGGCCGGGCGTGGGTGCCAAACCTACCCATGGGCCTGAGTCAGCAGGTCCCTGTGGGGGAGGGGGGCACCTGCCACGGTGTTCCCGCTAGGAGTGAGATCACTTCTGCAAACCAGGCTTTCTTTGGCCACCTGGGGGCCACCAGGATCAGTGAGAGTCAATGTTCCCTCTAATTTTTCATGTGTCTGGGCATACAGACAACCTCTCTGGGCACACTGAGGACCATTATGAGCAACATCAGGATGTGCGCACTATGGCCACACACCTGTTATAAATCTGGGATCATAGAAAGTTACATGGCTTATTAAAAGAATCAGATTACAGCAGCAACTTCCATGAGTTTGCTTTTAATATAAATGATTTTGCAGCACCCAGCTGAATGCATGCAGCTCAAAAACCAGTTTTATTTAACTACAGACTTTATTATTTTATTTGAATTAGACGTTTTAACCCTTTAACTTTATTTATTCATGTTCCTCAGAGGGAAAATCAACCTTCTTAATCAAACTGTCAGCCTCAAATAAATATACAGTATCTAATTTAGATGATTTTTATTTTAATGCTTATAGGGTTTTTGTTTAAAATCTCCACATTACTGTGTTATTTTTTATTGACAAAATATTTATTTTACTGTAAGTATTTAAAAACTGTATTTTCCTCCTTGGTCCCTGGGTCAACATCTGCAGAGCTCAGAAACTGATGCTTGGTTCTGGACCTGCTCCTCTGCACACCTTTCATTCAACCTTTATTTATACAGGCTGGCCTCGTTGAGCTACGGGGACTCATTTACAAGAGGGACCTGTCTTACTCACACCCAGGGTCAATTTAGATACCAATCAGCCTAACATGCATGTTTTGGACTGTGGGAGGAAACCGGAGCACCCGGAGAAAATCCACGCATGCATGGAGAGAACATGCAAACTCCACCCAGAAAGGCCCCCGGACCGGGATTTGAACCAGGGACCTGCTCGCTGAGAGGCAGCAGCTCTACCAGTTGTGCCACTGTGCTGCCCACCTGGCCTGGTTCTGCTCTTCCTCTTTATCACGTGACTTTATCGTGCACTGACCTCCATTCAACTTCTGCATCTTTTTCTTATTTTTCCTGCAGATTTGGTGCTTGACAAATAACTTCCTCCTTCAGAAAGGACGGGGATTGTTTATGTGTTCAGCGGTGTGTGTGTACGTGTGTACGTGTGTGTGCGAGTGTGCAGCTTCTCGCTGTAACGCGCTTGATATTTGACTTTATTCAGATAAAAGACGTGATGTGGATCATTTATCATACCTCTGATTTTACTTGACCGAACAACAAGATTTAAAATCTGTAGTTTTAACACTAATTGACCCACATACCTGTCCCGGTGTGACAAACTCCGTGACTTCTGCATGATCTGACTGTGAAGCTGCATACACATGCTTGCTGTTCTAAGACCTGCCTTCCTGTTAGTAATTGGTCAAAACAACATGAGCTTCAATGTGATTTGATGTAATCGCTGTCCATCAATCATTTTAAGTTGAGGCGGATCGGTGGGCTGACGATACCCAATCAGATCCCGCATTTGTGTGATGCGTTCAAGGCGTATAGAACATACAACCACATTCAGTTTTTGGATACGCGTAAAGATTTTACTCTGCGCTAAGAATGTGCGGGTAGTGCGCAATTGCGCACGCGCACAGCTTAGAGGGAACATTGGTGAGAGGGCCCCACTGCATACACGCTCCAGCGTCGCCTGGATCAGAGGGACAGGGGGGAATGCATAATAATGTTTCCCCGCTGGTCACTCGTATGCAAACAAATCCATCCCCAACGGTGCGTTCATGTCCAGTATTGAGTGAAACAAGATGCAATGAGTGTTTTCTCTGTAGGCGAAGAGATCTACGCCTGCTTTCCTGTACCGTGCCCAGATCTTACCATACCATACCATACCATTTTATTTATAAAGCACTTTAAACAGGAACAAGTCCACACCAAAGTGCTGAACAAACAAACACGCAACAGGCAACACAGACAATGAAGTACAACACGAAAAACATAAAAACATTGCAGATCATAAATCAAACGATCCAATACAAATCAGCTGGCATTGAAAGCAATGGAGTAGTAGTGAGTTTTTAACCGGGATTTGAAAACCGAGAGGGAGGGGGCCTGTTTGATGAGCAGCGGTAACTCGTTCCAGAGTCTTGGGCCTGCTACAGAGAACGCCCTGTCACCCCTGCGCTTAAGGCGAGTTTCTGGAACTATTAAGAGTACCTGATCCTCTGACCTCAAAGCACGTGGAGGGACATATGGGTGTATCAGATCCGAGAGATAGGCGGGGGCGAGACTGTTCAGCGATTTGTAGACATACATGAGAATTTTGAATTGGATTCGAAGATGAACCGGTAGCCAGTGAAGGGAGGCCAAGACTGGTGTAATGTGCTCTCTTTTGCGTGTGCTGGTTAAAAATCGGGCAGCTGCGTTCTGAACCAGTTGTAATCGTGCAATGGTGGCTTGACTGACGCCAAACAGAAGTGAATTGCAGTAATCAAGCCTAGATGTAATGAATGCGTGAATCACTGTCTCCAGGTTGTTTTTGGATAATATGGGCTTCAGCTTAGACAGACGCCTCAGCTGGAAAAAACAGGATTTGACGATCATGTTTACATGACTGTTGAGTTTCATGGCAGGATCCATTATCACTCCCAGATTTGTGACTTTTTGTTTTTCGGACAGGGGTAGAGCAGACAGGTCAATGCAGTGGTTTGAGGTTGTGTCATTGGGAAGGAACAATATGGCTTCAGACTTCTTATCATTGAAGCTTAAGAAATTTAAAGCCATCCAGTCCCTGATGTCAGCCAGGCAGTCGAGCAGAGGTTGAATAGAGCCTGTACCATTTTGTCTTAGGGGGAAGTAAATTTGACAGTCATCAGCGTAGAAGTGGAAAGGTATATTGTGTTTCCGGAAAATAGCACCGAGTGGCAGCAGGTATAAGGAGAACAAGAGAGGACCCAGGATGGACCCCTGCGGAACCCCCCATTTAAGAGCCGCCACTGCAGAAGTAAAATCATTGATGATTTTATCCACGATACGATCTTGTCCACGATACGGGGGTGCAGGCGCCACTCTGCGGGGAGGGGGGCACCCCTCGAGAGTGCGTCATGCCCCATAGTTCAGCTCCCCTGGCACGTGAGTCGCCCTGAGAGACAGAATCTGTGAGCTGAACCATTCGAGCAGTTACTATGTCAGCCTCAGGAGGGGTGGGGAACGTGTTCCCCCCTCCCTATTGATGTGGACTACCGTACACCTGTTGTCTGATCTTATCAGAACGTGCTAGCGTGTGATCAGGCCTCTTCTGTAGAAGTGTTTCAACGAGAGGAACACAGCTGAAAGTTCCAGGTAATTTATGTGGAGCCGGGCCTCCTGCTAGGACCATACACCTCGTACGTGCTGGTTCCGGCAAAGGCCCGCCCACCCCGACTTTGAAGCGTCTGTCATGACCAGGACCCGAGATAACACTCTGCTCAGTGAGACACCTGTGGTGAACGCCACAGGGTTTCTCCACGGCTGCAAGGCTTTCATGCAGTCTGAGCTGACTTTCATCCCCCTCATTTGTTGCGGGGGAGCGAGCTGCTGCTGCCTGTGGAGCCACATCTGAAAATGGTGCATGTGTAATAGAGCCAGAGGGATGGAGACAATTCCTGCCGCCATAAGGCCTGGTAATCGCTGACAAAGTCTGAGACATGCAGTTTTGTCTAGCTGGAAAAGCGCCAAGCAGAGTTGGAGGTCTGAAACCCGTTTCTGTAGCTGTTTTCGCACTGCACGGCCCTCCCTGGCCCTCCCCGGCCCCACCCTGCTTCTAACCCGGGTTCGTGTGTTTCGCATTTGCCTTCTCGGGCCCGCGAGAGCCCTAGTTTTGGAACCCCACCGACGGAGGTTCTGATCGGGCCGGGCTCACGGGCCCAGTTTGACGTCATGTACTGCTCATCATTTGATTCGTTGTTTGCAGCAGGGGCGGGATTGCTGCATGTTGAGTCATCAACTCGTTCTAACAACAACCTCAGCGTAAGCTGAATTTCATTAAAATTTAACTACAGAAACCTCTAAAAATATTGTTAGCTGAATATATATATTAGTGTTTCTGAGTTTAATTTTTGTTAATAACTGATTACAAATCAGCTTATTTTAAAACGTAAATAACAAGAAGCGCGCACCCATAGAGAGCATTTCCGCATTTCAGCGCAAGCTGAATTTCATTAAAATTTAACTACAGAAACGACTAAAAAAAATTGTTAGCTTAGTATATATATATTAGTGTTTCTGAGTAATGTTTGTTAATAACTGATTACAAATCAGCTTATTTTACATGTGTGTTGCAAGGATTTTCTGAGGGGCGATCCGTTAAAAGAAAAAGTGGACCTACAAAAAGCAAGATACCCAGTGGCTCACTGGTTAAGCATTGGGTTGGCGCACCGAGCCTTTTCTCAACTCGGGTTCGAATCTCACTCAGTTGAAACTTATTTTACGTTTGTCTTTTATTGGATAATTCCCCTTCTTCATCCCTGATCTGGACTTTTCTTTTGTTTTTTTGCCAAAAGTCAAGTGATCGCTTCCTCCTCCACTGACAGAAATGAGGAAATGGATGAATTTGTCACGAGCGAATTAAACTCGGGTTCAACGTGGCTGCGCGAGGCTCAGCAGATTTCATGGTGTTCTGGTGTGCTGGACCAGCGCTCCATGTTTTTATTTTATTTTTTAGAACGTTTTATTAACATATAATCACAGAACTTCGCTCTGTCACTTCGCTCTGTCGCGGCTGCCACAGGACATGTAGTGGAGGCGGAGCTAAGAAGGCAGAGCAGCAAGAGCAAGGGGGAACAGAGCCATATATGGCTCTGAGTGGGGAGGGACCAGAATGCTTTCCCTGTTGAAAATTTTCCTAAGTGCTGCGTTCTACAAAAACTGCAGAGTGCAGCTTTAAATGATTCAGCTCTGCTGTTTCAACATAAATTAATGTTTCATCCTTTAACATCTCATCACCGAGTCACAGAAGTATAATTTAGTCTGAAAAAGTGAGAACCCGTGAATTATTGATGTATTTTTGTGTCAGTCTAGACCCTGCCCAATTTACTTCTAGAATATAGGTAAATCAGTAAAACTGATCACCGCCTATATTATTACACAAACATATGAGAGAAATACAGATTTTTTTTTTACAATTTAAAACAAAGATATCAAAGTAGCAAAACACACAGATTATAAGGTAGATGTAGAAAATATTATATTGTAAATATTATAATAATAACCTAAAAGCAAGATCTGTTTCTTTATTCTAACTCTAACATCTCAATAAACATAACAGTGAAGGGACACACATTGAGATCTCATCAGCCTGAACTAGACTTTTCTTGGAATGATGGCCAAACCATTAAATTAATGCAAAATGAACCTAATATACTGAGAATGGATTTCAAAATTCTATAAGCAAATCTAAAATGATTTGGTCTTAAAAAAACTAATAATAATAACAATGTTCACATTTTAAACATAAGAGCTAAAATCTTGATTGACATGCACCAGTCCATGCCTTGCCTTTGACTCCCTTGTCCAAACTGTTGCAGTCATTAGGCTGATTCAGGGTGAACATTTTCTTCTGACTCACAACGGGATAGACAATTGAGATAACTAGAATAAAATGTGGCTATTAGATGCTTTTTGTTTCTAGCGGGTCTTATATAAACTTTACTGATGCTAATTAAGTAAGTATTGGTACATTGGTTAAAGACCGTGTAAAGTGAAATTAAATTTGTGTTTTTATTTTGTCACACGGCATAAATATGTGTTATTAATCACCCATATAAATCTGACTGATTAAAAACATTGATTTCCTTATAAAATTAAGTCTCAAAAATCATGAAAAAAATTGATTTTGCCTTGCTCTAGAACGCTGGGGGCGTGTCGCACATGGGCGTGATTTCAGCGCAGTACTGCGCCATGTCCAGCCCCCTTCAGAGCTGAGCTGTGTGGGGAGGCATACGGGGGAAGCAGAGATCCACCTGCTCTGTTTTTATCTGAGTTCTGGCTTCCAGCAGCTCCTTTTTCCAAGAGTTACGCTGTTTTTAGTGCACTAACAACTCTGGTTATGTTTTTAAAGTTGAGGACACATAACTCCGCTGTTATAATCAGCGCTATTTTAGAAGATGAGCGGACTCGCGGTCCGAACCGGTCACATCGCATGCGGGGTCTGATCGACACACACACACACACGCGCGCGCGCGCGCGCGACTGATCGCCTCTCACTCACTCACACACACACACACACGCGCGCGCGCGCGCGACCCGGTCACATGCATGCGGGGTCTGATGATGATCGCCTCTCACACACACACGCGCGCGCGACCCGGTCACATGCATGCGGGGTCTGATCGCCACACACACGCGCGCGCGGGGGGGGGGGGGCGGAGGTGCGCGGAGGTGCAGGTGGCATGTGGTCGCTCCAGCAGCACGCCAGTACTGGAGGGAGACGGTCGGTAGCGAGTGAACGGCTCCACCGAAGAACGCATTTATAACGGCTGGAGCTGCAGGGGGTGGGGCTTGTGACCGCGTGACGAAACGCGGTCACATTTAAACCACGCCTAAAAAATCCTGAAAGAGAAATGTGTTTATACACAGTTTGATCTATAACTCCAAAATTAATTGAGCTACAATTTTGAGACTTTTTACTCATTTACAAGATTACAATTACGACATTTATAATGTTTATTGAAGAAAATGTTGAAATTCACTTTACACGGTCTTTAACTGTTATCCACTCCAATTTATACTGAGCCAGCCCTCTGTGAATAGCAAACAACCATCAGGGTGCTAACGATCCATCGTTAGGCTGATGGTCCTCCTTGATCATGTGAGCAGCTGGTTTCGGCTATCAGCAGCAAACGCTTGATCCACTGTGAGAGGGTGCTATTTATAAGACTGAGCTGAATACAGCACCTCAGACTGAGGAAGTCTTTCGGACGAAAGACGAAACGTTTCAACTTTTTTGTTTTGTTTTGTTTTTTGAATGTCCAGAGGACTAGACTTAGCTTTTTTAGAAGATTAGCAGTGTTTGCACAATAAAACAACACTAACTTCCCATTTGAATTGGTTAGCCTTCATCACATCATTTAAAACTACCATATCCCAGGAATACAGAAAAGAAACAACAGCTTTCAAATATATTCTTCAATTTTTTTTCCAGTTTTGCAGCCCAACAGCATTCATCCAGAGAGGCTTAATTGGAAAATACAAAGTCGATGTAAAACAATTTGTTTTAACGTAATCATTTGAAAAAAGCTTAAAAATGCATCTACAGTATAAGCAGTTGCAGCTTTTTTTCCTTTTCAAGTTCAAGTTCAAGTTTTTTTATTGTCATTCACATCACATGTGGCACATGAGGTGGAACAAAATTATGTACTCAAGGTCCCAGTTACACCCAAAAATAGCAAAAATAGAAAGTATAAAAAGAAACAGTATATATGGATCTAAGCTATATACTAAACCAATGCTAAACAATATGCTAAAAGACCTACGGTATATGCTTAACACTAACAATGTAAAATAATATGGTATACAGTATACAGCAGCCCAAACATGGTTCCAAAACATGGTAGAATTTTTAATTTCAGGCTTTGGGCGGAATAAAAACGACTTCAAAGTATGTTTTTTTTTTCTTGAGAAATATTTCCAGAAGCTGGGTGGTTGTAGCATATTGACAACTGAGGGCTGACAGCTGTCTTGACTTGTCAATCACATCTATTACAGTACAGTATCAACATCATGCCGCCCACAGAGTGCTGCTTAATGCTGACTGTTTACAAGACTCATCGTAGATGAAGAACAATAGCTCTTGTTTCCTTACCCAGCATTACTCTGTAATACATCCTAAATAATGCAGTTTTATAGCCTTTTATTTTATTGAGGAACAATGGCTGTAAACCCTTTCTTCCCTAAAAAAGGTTTTATAAGTAAAAGGTACAGTTTTGGTAATAAAAAAATACTGTATTAACTTGACAGAATTGACTAAAGCATGTCAGTAAAAAACAACAAAATAGGAGTTTAGGACAAAGAAAGAAAACAAGTGTGTACGTTGAGTGTAAGTTAACCTAGGTCTGTCCATTTTATCAAAGATTTATCATTGTTACAAAATTTATATGGGTATATATATATATATATATATATATATATATATATATATATATATATATATATATATATATATATATATATATATATATATATATATATATATATATATATATATATATATATATATATATATATATATATATATATATATATATATATATATATATATATATATATATATATATATATATATATATATATATACATATATATATATATATATATATATATATATATATATATATATATATATATATATATATATATATATATATATATATATATATATATATATATATATATATATATATATATATATATATGATGAGTACAATTAATGGACTAAGTTTTCCCTCGCCCGGACGCGGGTCACCGGGGCCCCACTCTGGAGCCAGGCCCGGAGGTGGGGCACGCTGGCGAGCGCCTGGTGGCCGGGCTTTTACCCATGGAGCCCGGCCGGGCACAGCCCGAAGAGGAGACGTGGGTCCCCCTTCCCATGGGCTCACCACCTGTGGGAGGGGCCAAAGGGGTCGGGTGCAATGTGAGATGGGTGGCGGCCGAGGGCGGGGACCCTGGCGGTCTGATCCTCGGCTACAGAAGCTGGCCATTGGGACATGGAATGTCACCTCTCTGGTGGGGAAGGAGCCTGAGCTAGTGTGTGAGGTTGAGAGGTTCCGACTAGAAATAGTCGGACTCACCTCAACGCATGGCTCTGGCTCTGGAACCAGTTTCCTTGAGAGGGGTTGGACACTCTTCCACTCTGGAGTTGCCCCTGGTGAGAGGCGCCGAGCAGGAGTGGGCATACTGGTTGCCCCCCATCTTGGTGCCTGTACGTTGGGGTTCACCCCGGTGAACGAGAGGGTAGCCTCCCTTCGCCTACGTGTGGGGGGACGGGCTCTGACTGTTGTTTGTGCCTATGCACCAAACGGCAGCTCAGACTACCCACCCTTTTTGGAGTCCTTGGAGGGGGTATTGGAGAGTGCGCCTCCTGGGGACTCCCTTGTTCTACTGGGGGACTTCAACGCTCACGTGGGCAATGACAGTGAGACCTGGAGGGGTGTGGTTGGGAGGAACGGCCCCCCTGATCTGAACCAGAGTGGTGTTCTGTTATTGGACTTCTGTGCTCGTCATGGATTGTCCATAACGAACACCATGTTTAAGCATAAGGGTGTCCATATGTGCTCTTGGCACCAGGACACCCTAGGTCGCAGTTCGATGATCGACTTTGTTGTCGTCTCATCTGATCTGCGGCCGCATGTCTTGGACACTCGGGTGAGGAGAGGGGCGGAGCTGTCTACTGACCACTACCTGGTGGTGAGTTTGCTCCGATGGTGGGGGAGGATGCCGGTCAGACCTGGCAGACCCAAACGTATCGTGAGGGTCTGCTGGGAACGTCTGGCAGAGTCTCCCGTAAGACGGAGCTTTAACTCCCACCTCCGGGAGAGCTTTGAACACGTTCCGAGGGAGGCGGGGGACATGGAGTCCGAGTGGGCCGTGTTCCGCGCCTCTATTGTCGAGGCAGCTTATCGGAGCTGTGGCCGCAAGGTTGTTGGTGCCTGTCGAGGTGGCAACCCTCGAACCCGGTGGTGGACACCGGCAGTGAGGGATGCTGTCAGGCTGAAGAAGGAGTCCTATTGGGCCTTTTTGGCTTGTGGGACCCCGGAAGCAGCTGATAGGTACCGGCAGTCCAAGCGGCATGCGGCTCGGGTGGTTGCTGAGGCAAAAACTCGGGCGTGGGAGGAGTTCGGAGAGGCCATGGAGAATGACTTCCGTACGGCTTCGAGGCGATTCTGGTCCACCATCCGGCGTCTCAGGGGGGGAAAGAGGTACGAGACCAACACCATTTATGGTGGAGGTGGCGTGCTGCTGACCTCAACTCGGGATGTTGTGAGTCGGTGGGCGGAATACTTCGAAGACCTCCTCAATCCTACTGGCACGTCTTCCACTGAGGAAGCAGAGCCTGGGGACTTTGGGTCGGGTTCTCCGATCTCTGGTGCTGAGGTCGCCGAGGTGGTTAAAAAGCTCCGCGGTGGCAAGGCTCCGGGGGTGGATGAGATTCGCCCGGAGTTCCTTAGGGCTCTGGATGTTGTAGGGTTGTGTTGGCTTACGCGACTCTGCAATATCGCGTGGACATCGGGGGCAGTTCCCTTGGATTGGCAGACTGGGGTGGTGGTTCCCCTATTTAAAAAGGGGGACCGTAGGGTGTGTTCCAACTATAGGGGGATCACACTCTTAAGCCTCCCTGGTAAGGTCTATTCAGGGGTTCTGGAGAGGAGGGTCCGTCGGATAGTCGAACCTCGGATTCAGGAGGAGCAGTGTGGTTTTCGTCCTGGTCGTGGAACACTGGACCAGCTCTACACCCTCAGCAGGGTCCTGGAGGGTGCGTGGGAGTTTGCCCAACCAGTTTACATGTGTTTTGTGGACTTGGAGAAGGCATTCGACCGCGTCCCTCGGGGGGTTCTGTGGGGGGTACTCCGGGAGTATGGGGTACCAGGCCCTTTGATAAGGGCTGTTAGGTCCCTGTACGACCGGTGTCAGAGCTTGGTCCGCATTGCCGGCAGTAAGTCAGGCTCGTTTCCGGTGAGAGTTGGACTCCGCCAAGGTTGCCCTTTGTCACCGATTCTGTTCATAACTTTTATGGACAGAATTTCTAGGCGCAGCCAAGGTGTTGAGAGGATCCGTTTTGGTGACCTTAGAATCGCTTCTCTGTTTTTTGCAGATGATGTGGTCCTACTGGCTTCATCAGTTCGTGATTTACAACTTTCACTGGAGCGGTTTGCAGCCGAGTGTGATGCGGCCGGGATGAGGATCAGTTCCTCCAAATCCGAGGCCATGGTCTTGAGCCGGAAAAGGGTAGCATGCCCTCTCCGGGTCGGGGAGGAGGTCCTGCCCCAAGTGGAGGAGTTTAAGTATCTCGGGATCTTGTTCACGAATGAGGGAAAACTGGAGCGTGAGATCGATAGGCGGATAGGTGCAGCGTCCGCAGTGAAGCGGGCGCTGTACCGGTCTGTCGTGGTGAAGAGAGAGCTGAGTCAAAAGGCAAAGCTCTCAATTTACCGATCGATCTACGTTCCCACCCTCATCTATGGTCATGAGCTTTGGGTTATGACCGAAAGAACAAGATCTCGGATACAAGCGGCTGAAATGAGTTTTCTCCGCAGGGTGGCTGGACTCTCCCTTAGAGATAGGGTGAGAAGCTCAGTCATCCGGGAGGGACTCGGAGTAGAGCCGCTGCTTCTCCACATCGAGAGGAGCCAGTTGAGGTGGCTCGGGCATCTGGTTAGGATGCCTCCTGGACGCCTCCCTGGTGAGGTGTTCCGGGCACGTCCCACCGGGAGGAGACCCAGAGGAAGACCCAGGACGCGCTGGAGGGACTATGTTTCTCGGCTGGCCTGGGAACGCCTTGGGATTCCCCCGGAGGAGCTGCTCCAAGTGGCTGGGGAGAGGGAAGTCTGGGCCTCCCTACTTAGGCTGCTACCCCCGCGACCCGACCCCGGATAAGCGGAAGAAGATGGATGGATGGATGGATGGATGAAAGATGCGTTATAAATTGAATTCATTAT
>JBBPBX010046502.1:0-26572 GCA_038048925.1 Garcialebias charrua | reverse complement strand
TATGTATAACGAACTTAGAATATTCATGGCTTTGCAGTAAATTTCTATAAATATATATACAGTACCCATACCTACCCATATATACATACATCCAAACACATGCATATACATTCACATACACATCTACCTGCATATGTATCCCTGCATCTATTTGTGTGTGGTTGAGAGCATGCATAATTGTATAAGTCTTCTCTTAAAACAGGCAAAGCAGAATGTTCAAAAAACAAGATCATCCATTTTGGTTGTGTGTTCTTTTCCAACTCTTCTTCTAATACGTGTTAGTGGTGGTTAGTAAAGAGCTTAATGTAGCACTAGCACCACCAGCTGGTTAGGAGCGTTGATATTAATGATCCCCCCACTACAGGAGAAATACCCGCCCACTAAAGGGGACCTAATGGGCGCTGTGGACACAGAAATAAACCGGTCCCACAGGAACCGGCCCAAACAAGTCACAATGGGACCCTACAGGAACCAACCCTGTGGATAAGGGGCTTGATAGAACATTTAATAGTGACTATGAAGCAGCAGAGACCCGACCCCCAAGACCCAAGGCAGACAAAGGGGGGACCAGAGCCAAAGACCCCAAAAGGGACCCCGAACGCGGAGCCCCCAGGGCCACCCACACAAGACGAACCACTCATCCACCCCCTGGATCGGACCATAGGGGAGAACCGGAAAAGGCCCACCAGCGACTACATGCAGTGACACCCCGGGGCCAATAGCATCAAACTCATAGGCCCCCGCCGGAACCCTCTTCCCCGAGGCAGATCCAGGCCTGGACACAGAGGCCCAGGACCAGAGGACACCCCGCCAGGCCATGGCCCAACAGGACCAGAGGACCCGAGCCCCACCAGGTAGTCACCAGGCCGAGCCGACACATTGATGAGCGTTTTCTGCGTGGTCATTCAATGTATGCTTACCTCAAAAATCGCTGTTTTTAACCACTTCAAAATTAGATATATCGTTTTTAATGAGAAGTCATGGAGAAACTATTGGATTATTAGAAGACTTTAAGGATCATTGAGCTCTCACTGAATGACTGTTGAGACACTGAACAGTCTCAGTGGTCTCACCTCTGTAGAAACAGGCTACATACAGCAATGCCAAACAACTCAAAGTGAAACCTCTAAAAAAGCTAAGTGTGGTCCTCTGGACATTCAAAGAAACAAAACAAAACAAATTTTGAATATCCAGAGGACCAGACTTAGCTTTTTTAGATTTTTTTTCCTACCTGGATTATTGAGCATGCATAAAAGTGAAACATTTATAAAACAGCTGTTTTTCAGGCTTCTTCTTTTTGTTTGCTAGAAAAAATATATTTTCCACATCTGTGTCAGCATCATCTGTTGTCATTGAATGGATCCAAATGCAGAAATAAATTGTATGCAGATGACATTTATTTTGGTTTGTTGTCTTTTCTGGTGTCAATAATCCACTTTGTTTCTTTCTTCTTTTTTTTTTACAAAAAAAAATCAACAAACATCCAACTGAATCCAAGCTTTTTTACTTGGCCTTAGTGGTTGTTCTATTTACACTTTTTTTCTCAGTAAATAAGGGCAACTAAATGGACAGGTGGCTCCTTGCCAGCACAATTTCCTTTTACCTCAGCGCTGCAGGCACTTCCATCTTCCCACTCTGTAAACAACAAAAATCTGATAGGTGTAATAAACAAGAGAGGGGATGTGAGGGACCAATCAGTAAGGAGTCTTTGTTCCGAGTTCAGAATAGAGCACTTAAAGCTCAACTGTTGCCTGGATACAGATTGCAGGCAATTACAGAGCTGGATTACTGTGGGGAGAAAAATAGGTGATATTGTCAATGGAGCACAAATTAATGTGTGTGACCAAGTGACTGGCGGTGTGTGTGTGTGTGTGTGTGTTCACTTGATGTGCTGTACAGCAGTGTGCAGATATGTGCTATTCTTCTTTTATTCTTAAAAACAGTCTTTTTTTTATCCCAAAGCTTTTCTAGATGTCACTTAGTGTGTGCACGAGTGCAAAAGGACATAGTTTGACATGTGATTTATACAGTATCACTACGTTTTTGTTACTGTAGCCTATAAGCAGCTGATGTGGTTAATATTTTACTGAAAACAAATAAATACATAAAAAAGTAAAAAAATAAAATAATTAAAAATAGATTACACTTTATTCATTTATTTTAAATTTAGGTATAAACAGTAGAAAAAATTGCTATTTCATGATAAAAATCCTAAATTATAAGTACCTCGAGCAACGCATTGCATCATTATTTATTTAAACAAATACGGAGGTAAATGACGTGTAGATCATTTTTCTACGCTGAAAAAAAATTGGCACATGTGGAAACCGTTATTCTGTCAGCCTTCCTAGAAGTGAACTGGTCTACAAGTTTCTTCAAGACTGTCCATGGTTAAGAAAAACGTACATCTGCCTCCATGAGCCATGGGATGATATTAAATGTTAAAATGTACAACAGTACAACTGTCTGCAAAATACAATTCTTCCCCAAAAGAACATGGATATTAACCACAAAAATGTTTTGGAACAAAGTTGTCCTAAAATAAGGTGTTTGTTTAACCACAATGCACAGTTGCATATCAATATAAATTATAATACCAGTTTTAAAAGCACAGTGTTATCATGAGTTGGACTTGGATACACTGAGAATTCCAGAGTTAAATCTGGGTTAGCTGTGGCTGAGTGGTAAGAGCGGTCATCCTCCAGTGGGAGAGTTGTGGGTTTGATTCCACCAGCAGTCACATGGTGAAGTGTCCCTGGGAAAGACAATGAACCCCTCATTGACTCTGATGTGTGTCCCATTGGTGTATGAATGTGATAAAGAGCTGATTAGTCTCTAAAGACTCAGATTAGCTATACAGTATATAGATGTAATAATAATAATAATAATAATGTCTATTCCTGTCATCTGCGTATGTTTCCCATACACAGACGAAATTCGTCTCTGCATTTAACCCAACCACCTACCAGGTGGTGCAGTGAGCAGCCCGAAAGCGCCCGGGGAGCTGGAGAAATAGGTGTGCACTCATAGACACCCCAAGCTGGGTAGTGGCCGGGGCGCGAACCCGCGACCTTCGGGTCCGTAGTCAAAAGCCCTGCCACTAGACCATCTTGGCTCCTCATGTAGTAGAGGGCTGTATGAATGTATGTGTAGTAGAGCGCTGTATAAATGTGTGTGATAAATGTGTATGTAGTAGAGTGCTATGTGAATGTGTGTGTAGTAGAATGCTGTATAAATGTGTTTGTAGTAGAGTGCTGTATAAATGTGTTTGTAGTAAAGTGCTGTATAAATGTGTGTGTAGTAGATTGTTGTATAAATGTGTGGGTAGTAGATTGTTGTATAAATGTGTGTGTAGTAGAGTGCTGTATAAATGTGTGTAGTAGAATGCTGTATAAATGTGTTTGTAGTAAAGTGCTGTATAAATGTGTGTGTAGTAGATTGTTGTATAAATGTGTGGGTAGTAGATTGTTGTATAAATGTGTGTGTAGTAGAGTGCTGTATAAATGTGTGTGTAGAAGAGTGCTGTATAAATGTGTGTGTTGTAGAGTGCTGTATAAATGTGTGTGTTGTAGAGTGCTGTATGAATGTGTGTCTAGTAGAGTGCTGTATAAATGTGTGTCTAGTAGAGTGCTGTATAAATGTGTCTAGTGTTGTATGAATGTGTGTAGTAGAGTACTGTATGAATGTGTGTGTAGTAGAGTGTAGTAGAGTGCTGTATGAATGTGTGTGTAATAGAGTGCTGTATGAATGTGTGTGTAATAGAGTGCTGTATGAATGTGTGTGTAGTAGAGTACTGTATGTGTGTGTAATAGAGTGCTGTATGAATGTGTGTGTAATAGAGTGCTGTATGAATGTGTGTGTAGTAGAGTACTGTATGTGTGTGTAATAGAGTGCTGTATGAATGTGTGTGTAATAGAGTGCTGTTTGAATGTGTGGCTAGTAGCCTGCTCTATAAATGTGTGTAGTAGAGTGCTGTATAAATGTGTATGTAGTAGAGTGCTGTTTGAATGTGTGGCTAGTAGCCTGCTCTATAAATGTGTGTAGTAGAGTGCTGTATAAATATGTGTGTAGTAGAGTACTGTATAAATGTGTGTATAGTAGAGTGCTGTATAAATTTGTGTGTAGTAGAGTTCTGTATAAATGTGTATGTAGTAGAGTGCTGTTTGAATGTGTGTGTAGTAGAGTGATGTATAAATGTGTATGTAGTAGGGTGCTGTATAAATGTGTGTAGTAGAGTGTTGTATAAATGTGTGTGTAGTAGAGTGCTGTATAAATGTGTGTGTAGTAGAGTGCTGTATAAATGTGTGTGTAGTAGAGTGCTGTATAAATGTGTGTAGTAGAGTGTTGTATAAATATGTGTGTAGTAGAGTACTGTATAAATGTGTGCGTAGTAGAGTGCTGTATAAATTTGTGTGTAGTAGAGTTCTGTATAAATGTGTGTGTAGTAGAGTGCTGTTTGAATGTGTGTGTAGTAGAGTGCTGTATAAATGTGTATGTAGTAGGGTGCTGTATAAATGTGTGTAGTAGAGTGTTGTATAAATGTGTGTGTAGTAGAGTGCTGTATAAATGTGTGTGTAGTAGAGTGCTGTATAAATGTGTGTGTAGTAGAGTGCTGTATAAATGTGTGTAGTAGAGTGTTGTATAAATGTGTGTGTAGTAGAGTGCTGTATATATGTGTGTCTAGAGTGCCGGATAAATGTGTTTGTAGTAGAGTGCTGCATAAATGTGTGTAGTAGAGTGCTGTATAAATGTGTGTGTAGTAGAGTGCTGTATAAATGTGTGTGTAGTGGAGTGCTGTATAAATATGGGTGTAGTAGAGTGCTGTATAAATGTGTGTCTTGTAGAGTGCTGTATAAATGTGTGTGAAGTAGAGTGCTGTATAAATGTGTGTGTATAGTAGAGTGCTGTATAAATGTGTGTAGTCGAGTGCTGTATAAAAATGTGTGTAGTAGAGTGCTGTATAAATGTGTGTGTAGAAGAGTGCTGTATAAATGTGTGTGTAGTAGAGTGTTGTATTAATTTGTGTGTAGTATAGTGTTGTATAAATGTGTGTGTAGTAGAGTGCTGTATAAATGTGTGTGTAGTAGAGTGTTGTATTAATTTGTGTGTAGTATAGTGTTGTATAAATGTGTGTGTGTTGTAGAGTGTTGTATAAATGTGTGTAGTAGAGTGCTGTATAAATGTGTGTGTGTAGTAGAGTGCTGTATAAATGTGTGTGTAGTAGAGTGTTGTATTAATTTGTGTGTAGTAGAGTGCTGTATAAATGTGTGTGTGTGTAGTAGAGTGCTGTATAAATGTGTGTGTAGTAGATTGTTGTATGAATGTGTGTGTAGTAGTAGAGTGTTGTATAAATGTGTGTCTAGTAGAATGTTGTATAAATGTGTGTGTAGTAAAGTGTTGTATAAATGGGTGTGTAGTAGAGTGCTGTATAAATGTGTGTCTAGTAGAGTGCTGTATAAATGTGTCTAGTGTTGTATGAATGTGTGTAGTAGAGTACTGTATGAATGTGTGTGTAGTAGAGTGTAGTAGAGTGCTGTATGAATGTGTGTGTAATAGAGTGCTGTATGAATGTGTGTGTAATAGAGTGCTGTATGAATGTGTGTGTAGTAGAGTACTGTATGTGTGTGTAATAGAGTGCTGTATGAATGTGTGTGTAATAGAGTGCTGTATGAATGTGTGTGTAGTAGAGTACTGTATGTGTGTGTAATAGAGTGCTGTATGAATGTGTGTGTAATAGAGTGCTGTTTGAATGTGTGGCTAGTAGCCTGCTCTATAAATGTGTGTAGTAGAATGCTGTATAAATGTGTATGTAGTAGAGTGCTGTTTGAATGTGTGGCTAGTAGCCTGCTCTATAAATGTGTGTAGTAGAGTGCTGTATAAATATGTGTGTAGTAGAGTACTGTATAAATGTGTGTATAGTAGAGTGCTGTATAAATTTGTGTGTAGTAGAGTTCTGTATAAATGTGTATGTAGTAGAGTGCTGTTTGAATGTGTGTGTAGTAGAGTGATGTATAAATGTGTATGTAGTAGGGTGCTGTATAAATGTGTGTAGTAGAGTGTTGTATAAATGTGTGTGTAGTAGAGTGCTGTATAAATGTGTGTGTAGTAGAGTGCTGTATAAATGTGTGTGTAGTAGAGTGCTGTATAAATGTGTGTAGTAGAGTGTTGTATAAATATGTGTGTAGT
The DNA here is from genome assembly GCA_038048925.1 of Garcialebias charrua. Taxonomy (NCBI): domain Eukaryota; kingdom Metazoa; phylum Chordata; class Actinopteri; order Cyprinodontiformes; family Rivulidae; genus Garcialebias; species Garcialebias charrua. The sequence goes on along the minus strand of JBBPBX010046502.1, from coordinate 20,386 downwards.
AGAGTACTGTATAAATGTGTGCGTAGTAGAGTGCTGTATAAATTTGTGTGTAGTAGAGTTCTGTATAAATGTGTGTGTAGTAGAGTGCTGTTTGAATGTGTGTGTAGTAGAGTGCTGTATAAATGTGTATGTAGTAGGGTGCTGTATAAATGTGTGTAGTAGAGTGTTGTATAAATGTGTGTGTAGTAGAGTGCTGTATAAATGTGTGTGTAGTAGAGTGCTGTATAAATGTGTGTGTAGTAGAGTGCTGTATAAATGTGTGTAGTAGAGTGTTGTATAAATGTGTGTGTAGTAGAGTGCTGTATATATGTGTGTCTAGAGTGCCGGATAAATGTGTTTGTAGTAGAGTGCTGCATAAATGTGTGTAGTAGAGTGCTGTATAAATGTGTGTGTAGTAGAGTGCTGTATAAATGTGTGTGTAGTGGAGTGCTGTATAAATATGGGTGTAGTAGAGTGCTGTATAAATGTGTGTCTTGTAGAGTGCTGTATAAATGTGTGTGAAGTAGAGTGCTGTATAAATGTGTGTGTATAGTAGAGTGCTGTATAAATGTGTGTAGTCGAGTGCTGTATAAAAATGTGTGTAGTAGAGTGCTGTATAAATGTGTGTGTAGAAGAGTGCTGTATAAATGTGTGTGTAGTAGAGTGTTGTATTAATTTGTGTGTAGTATAGTGTTGTATAAATGTGTGTGTAGTAGAGTGCTGTATAAATGTGTGTGTAGTAGAGTGTTGTATTAATTTGTGTGTAGTATAGTGTTGTATAAATGTGTGTGTGTTGTAGAGTGTTGTATAAATGTGTGTAGTAGAGTGCTGTATAAATGTGTGTGTGTAGTAGAGTGCTGTATAAATGTGTGTGTAGTAGAGTGTTGTATTAATTTGTGTGTAGTAGAGTGCTGTATAAATGTGTGTGTGTAGTAGAGTGCTGTATAAATGTGTGTGTAGTAGATTGTTGTATGAATGTGTGTGTAGTAGTAGAGTGTTGTATAAATGTGTGTCTAGTAGAATGTTGTATAAATGTGTGTGTAGTAAAGTGTTGTATAAATGGGTGTGTAGTAGAGTGCTGTATAAATGTGTGTGTAGTAGAGTGCTGTGTAAATGTGTGACTAGTAGAGTGCTGTATAAATGTGTGTGTAGTAGAGTGCGGTATAAATGTGCGTGTAGTAGAGTGCTGTATAAATTTGTGACGTAGAGTGCTGTATAAATGTGTGTGTAGTAGAGTGCTGTATAAATGTGTGTGTAGTAGAGTGCTGTATAAATGTGTGTGTAGTAGAGTGTTGTGTAAATGTGTGTGTAGTAGTGTTGTATAAATGTGTATGTAGAGTGCTGTATAAATGTGTGTGTAATAGAGTGTTGTATAAATGTGTGTGTAGTAGAGTGCTGTATAAATGTGTGTAGTAGAGTGCTGTATAAATGTGTGTGTAGTGGAGTGCTGTATAAATATGGGTGTAGTTGAGTGCTGTATAAATGTGTGTCTTGTAGAGTGTTGTATATATTTATGTGTAGTAGAGTGCTGTATAAATGTATGTGTATAGTAGAGTGCTGTATACATGTGTGTAGTAGAGTGCTGTATAAATATGTGTGTAGTAGAGTGCTGTATAAATGTGTTTGTAGTAGAGTGCTGTATAAATGTGTGTGTAGTAGAGTGCTGTATAAATGTGTGTGTAGTAGAGTGCTGTAGGCCTATAAATGTGTGTAGTAGAGTGTTGTTTAAATGTGTGTGTAGTAGAGTGCTGTATAAATATGTATGTAGTAGAGTGCTGTATAAATGTGTATGTAGTAGAGTGCTGTATAAATATGTATGTAGTAGAGTGCTGTATAAATGTGTGTGTAGTAGAGTGCTGTATATAAATGTGTGTAGTAGAGTTCTGTATAAATGTGTGTGTGTAGTAGAGTGTTGTATGAATGTGTGTGGAGGTAAATGAGGGCACAGATTGTGTTGTAAAGAGCTTTGATAAGATAAGAACAGTACAGTCTATCTAACATTTAAATGTGAAGTAGTTCCCTTTCAGTTCGGTCTCTTGGTGCAACATACTTGCTATGGGAATTGCGCCCCCGGGCAATTACCTGAAGGAATACATTCACGCCTTTTACGGCAGGAGGCGTCACCCCGTGCCAGAGGTACCGCCCTTTAGGTACTTAGGTGACTGACACCACTCCATCTTCCTCTTTTTTTCCCTTCACCTTGCAAAAACCTGAACTACCTCTCTTCGCGGGACTTCTCTGCTGCTCCATCGCTCGACTTGAGGTGAGCTCGCTCCCTGCACAGAGCGCATAGATGATTTTTCCCTGCGTGCTACTGGACTAGCGAAAGCTAGCCCAGCACATTTCTATAACCTCAAAGTTTTTCTTCTCTCCTCTCTCCACAGGTTGCTTCGCTCAACAGCGTTTTAACTGCACCACAACCGCTACCTCGGCTAACATACACTTAGCGAGCTAGCCAGCGAAAGCGACACGACGGAGGAGACACTCGAACAAAGAAGAAAAAGGATTCTGGAAGGTCTCGCTCGCCTTGTCTCGGACATGCCTCCAGAGAAGGGGAAGCGAAAGACTAAACTTCTAAGGAAAGCCAGCGGGACGGCAAGCCCAAACTCGCGCGTCTGTCCCAGCGGCTGTGGATTTTACCTTGCAGCGACGGACACCCACGAGGCCTGTCCAGTCTGCCTGGGTATATTTCATGCAAGACAAGCTCTGGACGCGCCCGACTCTTGTCCACACTGCAACCAGATGCTGGACGCGGTGCTGCGGCAGCGCGTGGACCTCGTGGCTAAAGCCATGGGAGGCTCAGCTGGTCCACAGGACCCAGACACCACGGAGACCCTCACTCCGACCCCAGAGCTCGAACACATGGCTCTACACGACAGCACGCGCGTCGAATGGGACGACAGCCCTGACCCGCTTGCTCCCATGGGGGACCTAACAGTCGAGTTCGACACCAGAGGCATGATGAATGAAGACGAGATCTCCATCTCAGCCTCAGGCGAATTTTCAGCGGAGGAACCAGAACTCGAGATCGAGGATCCGGGAGAGCACCTCCCCAGGACATCGATACCTGCGCTCCCTGAAACGGACTTCTCCAACCCGGCCCTGTTTGACCTGTGCCACAGAGTGGCGGACGCGTTGAACATCCCCTGGCCGGATTCCCCACCTCGCCAACAGGTCACGAGGCTGACGGGGAACTATTTTTATTCAAAACAACAGGCTGCAACAAGGCAAAGGATGCCCGTGTTCCCAGACTTCCTCACGGAACTGACCCGTACCTGGCCTCAGCCACGAGCGCCCATGCTTCTCCCCTTCTCACAATTCCTCGACGTGGAGGGCATGGATCAGGTGGGAATAGCTAATGCACCTCAGACTGAGGAAACGCTAGCGTCCCACCTAGCTCCCAGATCGTCAGGAACAAAGCCGACTCTCCCTAGCAAAGCGATGAGAGCAGACAGGAAGCGGCACCATCCATTTCAGTTGGAAATGTAAGCACTGAAGTCAACTGACTTTTTTTTTAAAGCTAGAAATTAGGAAGATTTTGAGCTAACCAGCAACGTTAGCTTGGAAGCGTTGCAAATAAAAAGACCAGAAATAACTTCTAAAGGTAAGAACCACTGTGCTTTCTGTGACATGAGTAGTCCAATATAAACTTATGGCTGTGCAGATAATAAATGTACAGTATTTTNAAACCTCGGATAAGCAAGCTGCTGACGACTTACTGGATGAAGCTCGCAGAGCTACAGACTTCGTTCTCCGTATGATGGGGACAGCTACTGTGACTCAGGGCAGAGGTATGGCGGAAGTGGTCATCGCGATCCGCCACCTGTGGATGACTCTGTTGGACTTACTGGAGGGACGAAAGGTGCCTTTTCTCCACCACTCGATAGAGGCAGAGGGACTGTTTGGCCAGACTTTGGAACGAATCCAGATCAAGCTGGACCAAAGGTGCAGGCAGGCTGAAGCTCTCAGGGTGGGTATCCCTTGTCTGAGTTTCGTCCCCCCCCCCAGAGAGCCTGCTGCAGGCAGACCTGCACAGCCGCGGCACCGCTCGACGATGCGTGCACCACCGCAGAAGCGGACAGCATATGAGGAAGAACCTCGGCAGAGACCCCCCGCCGAGCCTACCTCGCTCCGAGCACGCATGGAGTAAAAATAGGTTCGTCCCATGCCAAGCGAGCAGGCATAGGGCCGCCTCGGCGAACCGGGACACTCGCCAAAAACGTGCCTGATGAACAAGGTCCACGTTTGCATTTTATTCAACCTCCCGCCCACGCGGTTACGGGAATTTCCACACCTTGTTCAGACTTTATTTGTAGCAAAATACAAATGGCTGATAATCCTGTTGCATGCACAAATTATGTTCTCCCTGCTGTGAGTGACATCAAATAATGTATGTCGTTGCACGTAAGCACGAATAAAACTTATAAAACAGCACATCACTGTTTTATTGACAATCAAAAAATAAAAAACACACCAACACAAATAATGTCAACAGTACGGGCCTCTCTGGCCTGTCGGCCGTTATAGGGGGGGGGGGCACGTCCCCCTCCCTCACGGCTCATGGGGCGCCAGCCTGTTCAATAAGCCCCAGCAGGGTGCCTCAGGACCTGTCTCCAGAAGACAGACCCAGAGGCGTCTGCGAACAGACCCTCCACCTTTCGCGCAGACAGGTGGGAAGGGGCACGTGCCCCAAGGCAGACATAATTTTCACACCCTCAAAACAGTGGCTGTGATAATGTTACTGTGTGTGTAAAAGGACCGGGGTCAAACCAGAATTTTCCTCCTGATTTTGGAAGGAAACTGGGCTCCTTATCAAATCGTCTTAAGGCCCTGTTTACACGGACACTGTGTGGGGGAAACGGATGTTTTGGGTATGTTAATTAGGTCAAAAGTTTTGCGTTGACACGGTCGAATTCTGTGGATACGACTCTCTCCCCCCCCCTTCCCCCGTCCTCATGATTTCACTGTAGTTTCCATGCTGGGCCGTTAGATGGCGCTGTGATTTTTGGAACCATCACTACTGCGCATGCGTTTCCTGAGGTAAACAGAGCAGTTGCCTCGTCTGTTTTCCTCTCTGGCTAAAATCAGCTAACTACAAGTTGTTGTCAACAAATTAACAACAAGTTAAAGCTGGATTTTGGATAAGAGTCAACAGATTTGACAACAAGTGGGACCTGCTTCATCTAACAAGCTGCACACCTGGACTGGACCGGAACCGAGTCAACATGTCTGACTTTAGTCCGTGAGAATCAGCTGATTTCCAGCAGCGCTACAAGGTAAACAATGTTCTTAATAATGTTTCCTTGTGTTTAGTTCGATCACAGAACAACCAACTGAGGTTTTATTTTATTTTTTTCCTGCGAGGTCGAAGCTGTTCCACGAAGCGGACCGGCGGTTCGGATGTGGGTCCAGTTTCCACCAGGATGAAAACAACAGAGTCCAGTTCATTAAAGTTCGGTTAACGTGTTTTTAAAAGTGTTCAATTTAATTCTCAGTGTTTGTGACATGAGTTTGTGGTGTTGAATAAATAAATAAATTAAAAATCAACCTGGTGTCTTCATTTTCAGCAGCATGTTAGGCATGACGTAACGAGTCCAGATAGCTTCATTTAGCTCAGATAAATTTAAATATCTCCCACGCTAACATAAATACTGTTTATTATTGTTAAACTGTTAATATATAGCACATTTAGTATGTTATAGTGCAGCGTGACACGTGAAATGTCCGACTGCCTCGTTAACAGACAACTGGATCCAGGCAGCTGGCTCTCTTCCAACACAGATGCAGGTAAGGTGTAGAATAATTAAATATGAGAATCAAAATATATTCCATCAGCTATAGTTCAGAAAGTGGTGCGTGTGTCCACTGTCCAGTCCACCGCCATTGTTAAAATGCCGGCTGTCTGCGCGTGCGTGCTGCGTGCATGTGGTTGACACAAAAGCTCCACGGGAGATGTTTACATTATCAACGGGGGGTCAGCGAAAAACTTCCACCTTGAGAGCAGGATCAGAAAAGTATCGGAGTCAAAGAGGGGGGCCAGCAGCGTCGTGTAGGCGATAAGCAAAGACGCAAAGAGAAAGTAGCGGTTACACTCAAAATATGCGCCGTGTAAACTGGCCCTATGTCTGCCGGTCACAAAGGACCATCTCCACGTTCACATGTTGCAGCTGCCCCTTTATTATTCATAGAGGACATGCAACGCTCGAGCGGTAAACAAACAGCATGTGACTCTCCTCACATAGCTGCATCAGACGTGCTCACAAACAACAGTATCCCACTGGGTGAGACACCAATTGGAGTCAGGAGATCTGTTTGTTTACAAAAACAGCAGCCTCTCAATCCAATAAATCCTATTTTGGAGGGAAATAACAGCTTTCCTGTTCCGACTCAATCTAATAAAATTAATAGACTTCATCTGTCTTCGAGGAGACTCGATCAGTTTAGTTTAGTTTATTTATTTATTCATTTTACATTCAATACAAAAAATAACTTTACATACAGTATGAAATTTTTTTTTTGGAAAAATAAGAAGAAAAAAAAGAACATAAAATGAAAGGAGGCAGTGAGAAGAAAAAATCTTATTTGAACTGCCCCTTTTTTTCTCAATTACACGAGCAAATTAATCTGTAATAACAAAAACAGAGTCCCCGATGGGGGACCATTTCTCAATAAGTAAATAAATAACATATCAACTTCATAATCAGTCTAATAAATTCAGTCCAATAATCAGTCCAATTTTTTACAATACAATATACAATAAAACAACATTTTTATGCGTTTTTGTATTTTGTCAGCATCTTAGATTTAACAATTTTCTTGAACACAGACAATGATCCAGCATATTTTGTATCATTATCCAAATTATTCCACAGATCAACTCCCTGAATGGAAATTGAGCGTCCCTTTAAGCTGGTGCGATATTGGGATTTAACAAAAATCGCAGTTCCCTTCAAATTATAAGAACTCAGTCTCTTTATAAAAAGTTTTTGAATATTTGGGGGAAGTAAGGCATTTTGTGCTTTGTACATTAATAGTAGTATATTATAGTTCACCAAATCATAAAATTTTAACAATTTAAGTTGTTCAAATAATATATTTGATGGGTGACGGTATGGTTTACATGTAATTATCCTCACTGCTCGTTTTTGTTTAATAAAAACGGGCATGGTTTGTCACGTTCAGCGGCCCCGCTGACCCATTGGCCCCTGACCCTTTAGGCCCCGCTGACCCTTTAGGCCCCGCTGACCCTTTAGGCCCCGCTGACCCATTAGGCCCCGCTGACCCTTTAGGCCCCGCTGACCCTTTAGGCCCCGCTGACCCTTTAGGCCCCGCTGACCCTTTAGCCTGACCCGCTCCCTTAGCCTGACCCTGACTCCCTTCTGTCTGTCATAGTTTTTGCCCCTTCTGTCCACCCTCTCCCTTTAGCCTGACCCTTCCTATTTGTTCATCCCAGTAAGTTTATCCCAGTAATGCTTGTCACCCTCCTCTGCTCCTGTCTTCTGACCCTTCCTATTTAGTTCCTGCTCCTGTCTTCTGACCCTTCCTATTTAGTTCCTGCTCCTGTCTTCTGACCCTTCCTATTTGTTCATCCCAGTAATGCCTGTCACCCTCCTCTGCTTAGTTCATCCCAGTAATGCCTGTCACCCTCCTCTGCTTAGTTCATCTGCACCATGCTTATGTTCTTTGTTTCTGTCCATCCTAGTAATGCCTGTCACCCTCCTCTGCTTAGTTCATCTGCACCATGCTTATGTTCTTTGTTTCTGTCCTTTCCTCAGTCTTCCTCCTCAGTCATGTCTCACAGCCACTCCTGTCAGTCAACTGTTCACCACGCCCCTTCTACCTCAGCCTAGCAATCAGTTTCATTCCTTCCACCTGTTTCCTTCCACCTGTGCAGCTCAGCATTTAAGCTCCTGCCAGCCACTGCAGTTTGCTCAGTCATTGTTGTTGAATCTTTGGTTCCAGCTCTGGTCACAGACATCACGGTCCTCTGTTTTTGCCTGCCTGCCTAAAGTCTTTGTTTGAAAGTTTTGCCGCCACGCCGGCTTTTGTTTTTGTGTTGTTTAAAAATAAATAAGTTTTATTTTTGAAATACATCTCCTGCTTCGATCATCTTGCCTGCTTTTTGGGTTCACACCTACGGATCGTGACAGAATGACTGAGCCAACTGAACCCAATGGTAAGATGATCACCTTATTCGAGTTTTTTGCCCGTGAGGCTGAGAAGACTGCCCGGAGGGAGAGAGAGGAGGAGAGGAAAGACCTGTTCAGGGGAACCCGCCTGGCTAGAAAGCCCGTTTTCTCCTGTCCACCTCAGTGGCTTCATGAGGAACCTTCAGAGGAGGAACCAGACACTGACGAGGAGTACTGGTTCCCCTCTGCGCCATGCTCACGCCACCGAGGACAGAGGAGTCGACGACGGTCTCAGCTCAGCTCTCGCTCTCAGGAGGAGCGTGGGGGGATGTTGCTGGAGGGGCAGTTCAGCCCTGATTCACCAGAGGTGCGGGAACGCTGGCAGGCTTATGTGGAGGCAAGGTACCTGTGTCCGCCCAGCCGTGAGCAGTGTTGTTTTTGACAGCCATTTTGATATTAGTTTTAGTCATAGTCTTTTAGACTAAAATACTTCTTAGTTTTAGTCTGTTTTAGTCATTTCTATATTTAATGGTTTTAGTTCAGTTTAAATCGACAAAAACTTAAAAAATTTAAGTCCAGTTTTAGTCTTTTAAAAAAAAAAAAAACATATTAGTCAGCTAAAAAAAGTTAATTTTGGGTTTAGTTCCTCTTTAAAGTATGTTGAACAAACAGGCAACACATAGGCACAATATTATTTTCACTTTTGCAGGCATGACAGCCGATAAAAAAAGTTCAAGTCCACAATATTTGGGTTGTCAAGGCCAAAAAAAAAATGACACTGGGTAAAAAAAAATAATGAATAAATGAAAAAGAAGGGAATTGTATCTGTATTATAGTTCAGAAAGTCTATTTTTTTTATTTTTAGCTCGTTATTCTATTGCACAATTCATAATCCAAATCAAAATAATAATAATGATTTTAACTGTTTTATTATTTGTTTTATTGACATTTAATTCTGTTGCACCTTGTAGCACTTTGAGATTTTCATTAATGAAAAGTGCGTTATAAATTGAATTCATTATTATTATTATTATAAATGGAGCACTGAGTTTGTCACTGAAGATTATAGAATTTATCTGACAATACTTTATGCAGTTATTCTAAATCAAGTCAGGTGTTTTGTCGACCAGTCATCATCTCGAAGGGAGAGATAGTTTTTATTTTAATCACGATGGTTACTGAACAACACGATAAAAATCCACTTTTTGGATGAGTTTTGTACCTGGATGTGACCAACGCTGAAATAACTTCATTTATTTACTCTCTGAAGAAAAAGAATGGCTTTTTCTCTTGTGAGTGTGTAAGGAGTCACGGCTGAGTTCTTAACTCAAGTAGTCATGGGAGTTGTAGTTCTTTCCCTCTGACCTATCACAGTGTCTCTACACAGCCCCGACAACCAATCACAATACATAAACAAACGCCACGGCCATTTTGAAAAGAAAGAAGCTATCAGTTAGCAAAAGTTTCCGGACTTTTCAACACATAAAAACGCTTATAAACAGAGCAGTAAAATTCTGAAATATAGCAAATCACATTCTACAGGTACACCAAGCTCAACGCTCAGCAACACAGCGATTCAACTGTCGAAAACAACGACGGACTCTCTCGGAACCGTTCGGTCCACAGCAGATCCACAAACCAGGAGCAGAAATAGTTTCTGACAGCTTCAAATGCAATAACTACACAACAGCACTTACTCGCAGTTGTTATAAATTAGCTTATTAGGCAAAAAGTTGACGCGGAGGTCAAACGTGAATGCGCTATTCTGTGGCAAGTCAGCAGCAGTGAGTCCACTCCAAACAGAACCAGAAACAGAACCTGACCCACGCCACACAGCAGCGACATTTCTATAACCCAAACAGCTTCAAACAAGGACAGGATTATAAAAAAAAATACATACATTCGGTTCTTCTCTTCTCTCACAGTTGGGTTAAATACAAAATAAGTCCATAAATCTTTTCTGAGCTGGCGGCCGGCCGGACACCGACCGAGCCCCTTCGTGTAAAACATGCTGCAGCATCTTCCATGGTCCAGTTTGAAAAGGAAGTCACATGTGAGCGGCTGAGCGCGCAACGCGTGGCCGTGCTGCAGCTGCATCAACACTGCGGTGGTGGGCGTGACCAAACAGCTGACTTTCCGACACAATATAATTATGAGCAGATGAAATATAAATTATTGACGACCACCGACTAACATTTTCGTTCAGTCTCGTCTAGTCAACGAAAACTCACACAAATTTCGTCACGTTTTAATCATTAAAGAGCAATGATTATTTAGTTACTGTCTCGTTATTGTCATGAAAAAAAGGGGCGTTGACGAAAAATTTACGTCAGAATTTCGTCAACGAAAACAACACTGGCCGTGAGGAGGTCCAGACGGTCGCTCCTCACACCTGCCAACCTGAGGGGGTCACTTCACCGGCTCTCTTGACTCCTCCACCACCTGCTGAAGCTTTGGCACCTCCACCTCCCACCTGTCTCACTTCTCGCCGCCGCAGAAAGAGAGGTCGCCGTGGGACCCAAACCGTCTCTCTGTCTGAGTCACCCATCCCTGCTCCTGAGGCTCCTCAGACCTCGACGTTGCCCGCTGCCGCCGCAGGGGCTTCACAGACCTTCATGCTGCCCGCTGCCGCCGCAGGGGCTTCACAGACCTTCATGCTGCCCGCTGCCGCCGCAGGGGCTTCACAGACCTTCATGCTGCCCGCTGCCGCCGCAGGGGCTTCACAGACCTTCATGCCGCCCGCTGCCGCCGCAGGGGCTTCACAGACCTTCATGCCGCCCGCTGCCGCCGCAGGGGCTTCACAGACCTTCATGCCGCCCGCTGCCGCCGCAGGGGCTTCACAGACCTTCATGCCGCCCGCTGCCGCCGCAGGGGCTTCACAGACCTTCATGCCGCCCGCTGCCGCCGCAGGGGCTTCACAGACCTCCATGACGCCCGCTGCCGCCGCAGGGGCTCCACAGACCTCCATGACGCCCGCTGCCGCCGCAGGGGCTCCACAGACCTCCATGACGCCCGCTGCCGCCGCAGGGGCTCCACAGACCTCCATGACGCCCGCTGCCGCCGCAGGGGCTCCACAGACCTCCATGACGCCCGCTGCCGCCGCAGGGGCTCCACAGACCTCCATGACGCCCGCTGCCGCCGCAGGGGCTCCACAGACCTCCATGACGCCCGTTGCTGCCGCAGAGACCACTGTTATTATCCAACAGATCGAGAGACTACTTAATGCTGCTACCAAAAACCCTGATCCCCATTATAAACTCAAGACATATTCCATCATGGAACATTTAATTACAACCAGTGGTTTCACGCCAAACCCAGGCCTCACTCGACTAATGACTTTTGTTAAGGCTACAAGTAAAGGATTAGCCTCCTTATTGTCTACTGCTGAGCCTGAATCCTCCACGTCGCCCGCTGCGGCTGCTGAAGAGGAGGCCCCACAGCTAGAGGAGGCCCCACAGCTCTTCACGTCGGCTGCTGAGGAGGAGGCCCCACAGCTAGAGGAGGCCCCACAGCTCTTCACGTCGGCTGCTGAAGAGGAGGCCCCACAGCTAGAGGAGGCCCCACAGCTCTTCACGTCGGCTGCTGAGGAGGAGGCCCCACAGCTCTTCACGTCGGCTGCTGAGGAGGAGGCCCCACAGCTCTTCACGTCGGCTGCTGAGGAGGAGGCCCCACAGCTCTTCACGTCGGCTGCTGAGGAGGAGGCCCCACAGCTCTTCACGTCGGCTGCTGAGGAGGAGGCCCCACAGCTCTTCACGTCGGCTGCTGAGGAGGAGGCCCCACAGCTCTTCACGTCGGCTGCTGAGGAGGAGGCCCCACAGCTCTTCACGTCGGCTGCTGAGGAGGAGGCCCCACAGCTCTGTGCCATGGGTTCTGATCCCGTCACTGAGGCCTCATCGTTGGCACCCAACCACGCATCGGCTGCGGCAGGACTCCCATCTGGCTCAGCAGCTGCCAGCACCGCCCCTTCTGGCTCAGCAGCTGCCAGCACCGCCCCTTCTGGCTCAGCAGCTGCCAGCACCGCCCTCTCTGACCCACCGGCTGTCAGCACCGCCCTCTCTGACCCACCGGCTGTCAGCACCGCCCTCTCTGACCCACCGGCTGTCAGCACCGCCCTCTCTGACCCACCGGCTGTCAGCACCGCCCTCTCTGACCCACCGGCTGTCAGCACCGCCCTCTCTGACCCACCGGCTGTCAGCACCGCCCTCTCTGACCCACCGGCTGTCAGCACCGCCCTCTCTGACCCACCGGCTGTCAGCACCGCCCTCTCTGACCCACCGGCTGTCAGCACCGCCCTCTCTGACCCACCGGCTGTCAGCACCGCCCTCTCTGACCCACCGGCTGTCAGCACCGCCCTCTCTGACCCACCGGCTGTCAGCACCGCCCTCTCTGACCCACCGGCTGTCAGCACCGCCCTCTCTGACCCACCGGCTGTCAGCACCGCCCTCTCTGACCCACCGGCTGTCAGCACCGCCCTCTCTGACCCACCGGCTGTCAGCACCGCCCTCTCTGACCCACCGGCTGTCAGCATCGCCCTCTCTGACCCACCGGCTGCCAGCATCGCCCTCTCTGACCCACCGGCTGCCAGCATCGCCCTCTCTGACTTCATCGCCCTCTCTGACCCACCAGCTGCCATCGTCTCCCTCTCTGACCCACCAGCTGCCTTCATCGCCCTCTCTGACCCAGTGGCTGTCAGCATCGCTCTCTCTGGCCCGGTTCTGCCCTGCTTCGAACTCTGGCTTGGCTCTGGACGTCCGCCCGAACCCTGGTCCCGCTCTGGGAGGTCCCCGGGACGTCCGCCTGACCTTTGGCCTCGCTCTGGACGGCCCCCGGGCTGTCCCTTGTTTTGCACGTAGCCCAGGGCCGTGTATGTGTATTCGTGTTTTGGTTTTTCCTTGCTCCCAGGTTTGGTCCTGTCGGTTTTTTGTTTAGGTTTTTTGCCCTCTGTCCTTGTGTTTGCCCCCTCCCCCCGCCCTGTTCTGGCTTGGGTTCCTGTTTTTCTGGATGGTCCGTCAGGATGCCGGACCTTAACGGGGGGGCTATGTCACGTTCAGCGGCCCCGCTGACCCATTGGCCCCTGACCCTTTAGGCCCCGCTGACCCTTTAGGCCCCGCTGACCCTTTAGGCCCCGCTGACCCTTTAGGCCCCGCTGACCCTTTAGGCCCCGCTGACCCTTTAGGCCCCGCTGACCCTTTAGCCTGACCCTCTCCCTTAGCCTGACCCTGACTCCCTTCTGTCTGTCATAGTTTTTGCCCCTTCTGTCCACCCTCTCCCTTTAGCCTGACCCTCTCCCTTAGCCTGACCCTTCCTATTTGTTCATCCCAGTAAGTTCATCCCAGTAATGCTTGTCACCCTCCTCTGCTCCTGTCTTCTGACCCTTCCTATTTAGTTCCTGCTCCTGTCTTCTGACCCTTCCTATTTAGTTCCTGCTCCTGTCTTCTGACCCTTCCTATTTGTTCATCCCAGTAATGCCTGTCACCCTCCTCTGCTTAGTTCATCCCAGTAATGCCTGTCACCCTCCTCTGCTTAGTTCATCTGCACCATGCTTATGTTCTTTGTTTCTGTCCATCCCAGTAATGCCTGTCACCCTCCTCTGCTTAGTTCATCTGCACCATGCTTATGTTCTTTGTTTCTGTCCTTTCCTCAGTCTTCCTCCTCAGTCATGTCTCACAGCCACTCCTGTCAGTCAACTGTTCACCACGCCCCTTCTACCTCAGCCTAGCAATCAGTTTCATTCCTTCCACCTGTTTCCTTCCACCTGTGCAGCTCAGCATTTAAGCTCCTGCCAGCCACTGCAGTTTGCTCAGTCATTGTTGTTGAATCTTTGGTTCCAGCTCTGGTCACAGACATCACGGTCCTCTGTTTTTGCCTGCCTGCCTAAAGTCTTTGTTTGAAAGTTTTGCCGCCACGCCGGCTTTTGTTTTTGTGTTGTTTAAAAATAAATAAGTTTTATTTTTGAAATACATCTCCTGCTTCGATCATCTTGCCTGCTTTTTGGGTTCACACCTACGGATCGTGACATGGTTATGGTCTTGCATGCCTTCCCCCAGACTTCAACACAGTAAATTAGATGTGGTAAAACAATTGTATTGTACAATAAATACAATGGGCCTCATGCACGAACCATTCGTACGCACAGATTTGTGCTTATACTGTGCGTACGAGTGATTTAGGATCATTTGTGGCATCCAACAATGTTTTCGTATCCTACGAATTTATTCAGATACGAACAAAATCTACGAGTGGTCCGGACCTGTCGTATATTTTAGGAGCGTCAGTCTGCTGTCATCCAGACGGATCTTCTCCACGAATAACTTCATATTTCGTTATTTAGAAAATATTTAGAGTTTAAAAAAATCACGCACCATAATTATTCTTGACAATAGGTTATTCTGTTTGAATTAGAATTATAATTTTAAGTTTAATTTGTCTGGTGTGTCGCGCAGGCTTCAGTGAGTCGTGCGCTCCTTGGTCATCAAAGCCGCTCCTCATATTAACACCCAGGTACATAAAATTCCCATACACCGCCGCAGAACAAGTACGAATTAAGACTGATCTTGTGTCAAACACCATCGGAGCAATAGATTATTATATCTGATTCGAAATATAACCTGCAGAATGTGGTGGTTGCGCGCTGACCAGGAGGTGCGCGCATCATTTGTGCTGCAAAACATGTTGGCACGCGTCTTGCAGCGTGGCATTTACAGTATTGTCCATCCATCTCGCAGACTGATCTCCTCCTGTCCGTGCTGCGGCGAGACGTTTGTTTGAAGCCATTTTCAGATCAAACCATTTATTCTTGATTTCTGATACTGTACGACCCACGGGACACACAGCATGCACTACAATATTAATATGAAGTTAACTGTAGTTTAGAGACATTTTAAAATGCTTCTGTTGAAAAACACATCCGACACTTGCGGGGGGTGGGGGGGTAGCGGTGCGCCACAGCTCTTCTGAATAAGTGAAACTATAATGTAACACAGTACACTAAAATTAGAGATATTTGACCATCCGACACTTGCGGGGGGTGGGCAGCGGTGCGCCACAGCTCTTCTGAATAAGTGAAACTACACAGTTGTTTACAAACTTTACACTAACATTAAAGATATTTGACCATCCGACACCTGCAGGGGGGGGGGGGTGGGGGGGTAGCCACAGCGCGACTGAGAGCAGATCTCCGAACGCGTGAAGTTCCTCATTTTACTTCATGAGTTTGAATGAATGGACACTTCCTGCTGTCAGAAGGCAGGAAGCGTGGCCTTATATGGTGTTTTGAGGGGTGGAAATTATGTAAATTACCTTCACGCGAGCACGCGCAGGTGAGTAGAACAGGTGGAATTCATCACCTTTAAGCAGCCCGTTTACACGCTTTTCCTGTGGATAGAAGACTTTGTTGGTTCTGACGTGGCATGTTCGTACGAACGCTTCGTACGAACAAAAGTAGGAGAAATTTAGGATAAGAATAAGAACATTTTCGTGCATGAGGGCAAATGTTTTGGCATTAAATAAATCCTTGACTTTGTACAACACACCATTTGATCTAGCTAACTTGGTTTTGATTGAGTTAATATGCGGTTTCCAGGAAAGTTTATCATCAACTAATACACCCAAGAACTTCACCTCGCTCACTCTTTTTACTTCAATACCATCAATACTAAAAGAAAAATCCAAAAAATTCTTTTTCTTGGTAAATAACATATAATTTGTTTTAGCAAGATTTAAAGATAGCTTATTTAATTTAAACCAGTCTTGTATTTTGACGAATTCTGTTGATAACAACTCAGTCATTTGTTTTAAATCATTACCAAAATAAAGAAAAGTTGTATCATCTGCAAATAAAATACAATTTAAGAGACCTGACACCTTTACCAAGTCGTTTACATACAATATAAATAGCATAGGTCCAAGAATCGAGCCCTGTGGTACTCCACATGTAATTTCGCAGAGATTTGATCGTACGTCATCTATATGCACATACTGCTTTCTGTTTTTTAAATAACTAGAAACCCACTGAAGTGCTCGTCCTCGAATACCATATCTGGTCAGTTTATCAGTAAGGATGGTATGATCAATTGTGTCAAAAGCTTTTCTTAAATCAATAAACAGACTTATACAGTGTTGTTTTTTGTCGATGGCTGTGGTGATTTTTTCGGTTAATTCAGTTAGGGCCATGGATGTGGAATGTTTGGATCTAAATCCGTATTGGCTATCACTCAATATGTGATTTTTGGTAAGAAATTTTCCCAATCGATTTGCAAAAAGTTTTTCTAAAATTTTGGAGAATTGTGGTAATAACGATATTGGTCTATAATTTTCAAAAGCACTTTTGTCACCATTTTTAAAGATAGGGATAACCTTTGCTATCTTCATGTTATCTGGGAATATACCCTCCGATAGGGACAGATTACATATATAAGTAAAGGGTTCTATTACTTGAGTTATTATGGATTTAACAACCGCCATATCCATATCAATCCAGTCCCTAGATCTCTTTTCTGAAAAATTATCAACCACCTTCAATATTTCGTTTTTATTAATTTTGTGAAGAAACATTGTTTCAACACAACCATCGACTTGATATTTCACATTTACGTCAACTTGTGGAATATTGTTTCTTTTCTTTTTATTGTTTCTTTTCTATTCTTTAGTTTTAGCAGGTCGCTTTCGTAAATGAGCCCATGAGGTTCAAAAGATTTACCTGACTAAATAAAGGTTGAATGAATTGTTGGCAAGGTCTGGTCCCACGTTCACAAAGTAGTTATTAAATTTGTTTGCAATAGAATCTGCGTCATTTATATCAATATTGTTTTTCTTAAAATACTGTGGCAAGCTGGATTTGGTGTTTTGTTTATTCAAAACACTATTTAGTACTTTCCAAGTACCTTTCATATCTCCATTTGTTTTATGTAGGAGTCCACTATAGTAATCCTTTTTTTGTTTCTTTATAATTGCTAGTAGTTTATTCTTATATTTTTTGTATTTATATTCCATCTCTGGAGTCCTGCATTTTAGAAAACAAGAATACAGGTAATTCTTTTTTTACAAGCATTTCTTAGACCTGTCGTCATCCATGGTTGGTCCATGGTACGTTTCCTCATATTGGTATTTAGTACACAATTTTTTTTGTACAAGCCATTCAAAATGTTTATAAACTCATCATATGATTTATTGACATCTGTTACATATACATCATTCCAT
The DNA here is from genome assembly GCA_038048925.1 of Garcialebias charrua. Classification (NCBI taxonomy): domain Eukaryota; kingdom Metazoa; phylum Chordata; class Actinopteri; order Cyprinodontiformes; family Rivulidae; genus Garcialebias; species Garcialebias charrua. The sequence continues at coordinate 3,080 of JBBPBX010046502.1, read as the reverse complement.
TTTTGGTTAATTAAATCAACCTTTAATCTATCAACAGCTTTTTTTGATGTATTTATTATTGTTTTTTTAACTGCTTTTTTATGAGTTTGTTTTGTTTTACAGGCTTCTTTATTGTAAATTGTGAAAATTGGTAAATGATCACTCATGTCGGCTAACATAATACCACTATTTAAGTTATCCTTTGATAGATTTGTGAAAATATTGTCAATTATTGTAGAACTATACGTTGTTATCCTAGTAGGGTTTAATATCAATGGAAATAAGTTAAAACTATACATTGAATTTATAAATTCAATAATGTTATCTGAATTTGCCTTGTTTCCCAGGTCAATATTGAAGTCACCACACAGAAAGATAGGTTTGTTACTATTTTTAGCTAGTAACTCCGTGATTTTTTCAGTAAAACATTCAATATTTGAACCAGGCGATCGATAAGCGCAGCTTATTGTGAGGTTTTTGTCTATCTCATTTACAATTTCAATAGTTATTATTTCCATCAAATTATCCACCACTAAGGACATGTCACTTTTTAATCTACATTTTAGGGCATTACTAACAAATAAGGCAACCCCACCACCTTTTTTCTTAATTCTATTCATGTAAAATAATTCGTATCCCTCTACATGGGCAATATTTATGTTATCATCGGTTAACCATGTTTCTGATAATGCAATTATTGTGAAAGTTTTATTGAAGTTGTTTAAATAATCTGTTATCTTGGTTATATTGGCATTCAAACTTCTGCAATTGAAATGAATAATTGAAAGACCATCATTTGTGATTTTCATGTCACTAAACTGATTCGGAGTTATGAATTTGATTTCAGTTGAAGCTGGAAATAAATTTTTATCTGTTTCATCTTCAATATCATAAATTTTAAATTCTGATTTCTCAGATTCTATCATAATTTGTGTATATCTTCATCATAATCTTTGTTATGTAGATGTTGTTTTGAAATATTTCTGGATCAATGTTAATCAACTCCATCTTAGTTCTAAATGTTTTCCAAGTCAATTAAGTCTTTCACTATTTTTGGTTGTGAGCCATCATGCACTTTAATCCATATTCTGCCATTTCTCGTCCATGTGGAAACAATTTTGTTTTGCTTTTTTAATTGTCTTGCTTCCCTTGCAATCATTCCATTTTTTTTTTGTCAGATGTTCATTTATGTACACATTCGTTCCTTTTAATTTTTTGGCTTGCATAATTATTTTATTTCTTATCTTTCTTGAAATCAATCTAAGCACAATTACTGGCTTGGAGGTTCCTTTTTTACTAGGAAGAGTGTGACATATGGAAATGTCCTCGTCAGCGATGTCAATGTCTTTGTCCTGCAGGAACGACACCACCTGTTCTTCAAGAGTTCTCATTTCTTGGGGTGAGGAGTCTTCGGTTATCTCCTCGTTTGCTGTTACCATCTTGTCTTGAATTTTGTTCCAAGACATCGATTTTTTCCTCTAATTCGATAATTTTTTTTATCCTTAAGACTCAGTTGCGATTTCAGTTGTTTTATTTCATCAACCAAGCTCGTGAGGAGCTTCTGCTGCTCCTTCTGCTGTGATGTTATCTTCACGAGTTCGGAGCTCATGAAATTTAATGATTTCTTAATGTCATCAACATCTCCTGAGTTAGTTTCACTAAGAGCTTGTTTTTCTCTTCTTGATTTACCAGCCATATTTCAGCAAAGTGCCTCTTACTGGGGTGAATGTATCAGCTTACAGCTAATCGCACACACTGATGGAGGGACAGCCAAGCTCGACAAACCCGACTCCGCCACGGCCGTGTAGAGCAGGTCCAACCGCAGGAGAACGTCCTCGCAGCAGCTGCACCACCGCCGCTCCCTTTGCTCGATGGAGCTAGTTTAACGTTAGCTCCGCGGCTAGTCAGCCGAGCGTCCACACAGCTGCCACACCACCGCCACTCCCTTAGCTCGGTGGGGGAAGCTTAACGTTTTAGCTCTACACTAGCTCCACGCTAGCTCGTCAAAGGCCAAGGCCTGGTCAAGGGGCTCACCAGTCCGCCGCTCCCTCTGTTCAGAGGAGCTAGCCGAGCGGTTAGCTCACTGCTAGTTAGCAGAAGTCCAAGGCATAGTCAGGAGGCTCGCCAACCCCGCGACAGCAGTCGTTCTTCAGTCGTGCTCCAGTAGCCGTCGTGCTCCAGCTGCAATCGTGCTCCTGTCGTGCTTCCGCGGTCACAACGCCCGAGTCCGGCACCCGAGCACCAGGGCCCTAGACCCGCTGAAAGATAGCAATCCGGTCCACAAGACAACTCCGGTCAGGCAAGGCAATAGTCCACGTTTAACCTTTGTCTTATATTGGACGTTAAAGTTAAGTTTAGAGTTTATTTAACATGAAAATTGGTTTGCTTGTGCAAATTATTACAACAGTAGCTCCCTTTAAGCGCAACGTTCCTTCGGACGTCTGCTTGCGGCAGCCATCTTGTAAATGAATGAGTATTGAGACATTTTCACTGTCACCCAGTGCAATCTGTTAACACAGCAATGTGGAGGCCCCCTCCCCAACCTGGTTGGCCCTCAAAGTCTCACACAGGAAGTCGCAGTCCAGCTGCTTAGGCCAGGAACTGGAATTAATTCCAGCCTGTTAGCTAAGAAAGACAGGCTGATGGCTTCGGGCCTACCAGAGAATGTGGTAAAAACCATACAAAATGCCCGTGCCGGGTCAACACAGTCTCTATACGCACAGAAGTGGCGCATCTTCGAAGCCTGGTGCTCAGAAAGAAATATTCTTTCTTATGCTTGCGACCTGGCTCAACTACTAACATTCCTTCAGGATCTACTGGAAAAGGGTCGTTCTTACTCAACGATTAAAGTGTTCCTTGCAGCTATCTCTGCTTGTCACGAGGGCTGGGGACACAGGACCCCTGGTGCACATCCAATCATAATGAGATATATGAAAGGGGTGCTTCGGACCAAACCACCCAGCAGGACCTTGACCCCTGGTTGGGATCTGGGCCTGGTCTTGGGGGCTCTTTGCGACCCGCCATTCGAGCCTTTGAGTGAGATTAAGATAGACCTTCTATCTTATAAAACTGCTCTTCTGTTGGCTATTTGCTCAGCGAAA
>JBBPBX010046501.1:0-26572 GCA_038048925.1 Garcialebias charrua | reverse complement strand
AGCTCTCAGCACGCAGGTAGCGCTCGTAGTACCTCTGTAATATCTTGAGGATCAGTTCCGGTTCCGGCGAGGTCAGGAGCGGGAGCACCTCTGGTCTCTCTGAGCCTTTTATCATCTAACTGACCCGTTTTTTCAAATTGGACCAAAGCTGGTCCATCTTTCCATCTGAATTCGGTGTTCAGTAGCTCAGAGAGCCGGACGGACCGTTCAAAAAATTTCTGTCGGACCAGGTTCGGAAGCTTCACCCCATCGGTCATTCTGAGCGTACCTTGCCGGCCAGGTGAGCCCTAAAGCCGGAGAGCCGCCCACGAAGACCCGGTGTTTCTTCTGCCACTCACTGGACCCGTTTGAACGTCCCACTTGGATCTGCGGTTCTCCTGTGGTTTCTCCTGGTTTTCAACAAGATTAGCAGGGAAGTTTTTTACTTTGCTGATCTTTTCTGCTGTTCTTTGTTGACCTCGTGGCGTGGGAGGAAGAAAGCGTACCTGGTGCGTGGGGGAGGTGTTTTTGACTGGGCCAGAACCGAACCGATCTGGCTGTGTGGGGACATCACCTACATTAAGTCCACATTAGTCTGTTTCACCTCCTGGAACCTGAGCCCATCTGCGCGCGTGTGTTTGCAGCTGATTGACCCGACAGGAGCTGCGCTCTCTCTGCTCTGTGCTCACAGCGCGTTGAGGGACGTGCGGATGTTTGAACTGCTGCTGCTGAAATCTTACCTGCTGCAGATAACTTCATCTGAGTTCATCTGAGGGACGTGCGGATGTTTGAACTGCTGCTGCTGCTGAAATCTTACCTGCTGCAGATAACTTCATCTGAGTTCATCTGAGGGACGTGCGGATGTTTGAACTGCTGCTGCTGCTGAAATCTTACCTGCTGCAGATAACTTCATCTGAGTTCATCTGAGGGACGTGCGGATGTTTGAACTGCTGCTGCTGCTGAAATCTTACCTGCTGCAGATAACTTCATCTGAGTTCATCTGAGGGACGTGCGGATGTTTGAACTGCTGCTGCTGCTGAAATCTTACCTGCTGCAGATAACTTCATCTGAGTTCATCTGAGGGACGTGCGGATGTTTGAACTGCTGCTGCTGCTGAAATCTTACCTGCTGCAGATAACTTCATCTGAGTTCATCTGAGGGACGTGCGGATGTTTGAACTGCTGCTGCTGAAATCTTACCTGTTGCAGTTAACTTCATCTGAGTTCATCTGAGGGACGTGCGGATGTTTGAACTGCTGCTGCTGAAATCTTACCTGCTGCAGATAACTTTAAAGAGCCTCATTTCGTTGTTGTGGGCTGTTGTGGATCAAACGAGCGGAGAGTGAAGCGCGGAGGATCTGGATCGTCGCTGTTTGGTGCCTGTTTTCACACCGAGAGCTGTTTGTGAATCAGACGAGCAGAAAGTGAAGCGCGGAGGATCAGGATCGTCGCTGTTTGGTGATCGTTGCTGTTTGGTGCCTGTTCCACACTGTTGGGGAGCTACTTGTGGATCAGACGGGCGGAGAGAATCGTGCGTCGCTGAGGATCAGGAGCTGCTGTTGCTGTTGTTTGGTGCTGTTCACGCTGTTGTCCCTTTGCTGTCCTGATACAGGCTACAATCATGCCCTTAATTTTAAGAGGCATTTCTGGCATCACACTCTGCTGTTTGCTGCAAATTGCTTGTTTCTACCCGTTGATTCTGGATCCAGCTCGTGTTAACCAGGACCACATCCATTCATATTCACAGGGGGGCTGGACCCCCTGTAGTTGGGCCTCCTCAAAGGACCTGTTTGCACACTTAAATTGTGACGCTTTATGGTCAGAGACTTTTCTGCATCATTCATATTACTGTCCTTATTTTCAGTTCTCAGACTACCTGGAATCACTGAATCTTATCAACACATCTGGATCTGCCCATCACAGCGACTTTCATTGTTTTTGGGCTCTGAATGATCGTGTCTTCATCAATGTTTCACATGGTTCAATTATGGGGGCAAAATGTCACACTGTTAACTGCTGTAATTACACATCACTGACAAAGAAGTCAAGTAAATGCCTGATATTAATGTTGTTATTGATCTCAGGGATTCAGCCAAACCCAGGGCCAATCACTAACTACTGTACACCTAATGAGTTCAAAAATATTTCAGGTCTCCGTTTTCTGCATGTAAACGCTCGTAGCCTTCTAAAAAAACTTGATGAATTGAAAATCCTAATCACTTCTTCTGGGGCAGATGTGATCGTTATCTCTGAAACTTGGCTCAAAAAATCTGTTTCGAAAAATGACCTGGCAATCAATGAATTTAAGATCTATCGTTGTGATCGTAATACAAGGGGAGGTGGAGTCGCTATTTACATCAGAGATTCTTTGGCTGCCAGGATTGCATCTAAAAAAACAATCGCAAACCAGTTTGAGGCTTTAGCTGTGAACATCACTTTGAAAGGAGGTCAGCCCTTAACTGTTGTTGGATGTTATCGTCCCCCCTCCGCAACACCTGAAGCTCTGGCTTCCCTGACTGAATTCATAGGAAATTTAAAACACAATGAGATTGTTATGGCTGGAGATTTCAACATTGATTGGAATGAGTCGACCCCCCTCTGTGATAAATTCAAGGAATGTTGCCTATCTCTCAATCTAACACAACTTATCGATTCTCCCACCAGACCAAACATAAAATGTCCTGAAAAATCTTCTACCTTAGATCTGTTTTTCACAAATGCTCCTCACAAATTTCCTGGTATAGGTGTATTTGCTAACGTTCTGAGTGATCATTCCATAATAGCAGCTCTTAGATCTACTAAACTTCCACCTGCTAAGCCCAGAATAATTCAAAAAAGGGATTTGAAACGTTTCTGTGAACAGTCATTCCTTTGGGATCTATCCCACTTTGATTGGCAACATATCCTACAAATCAATGACGTGAACACTGCTTGGAACTATTTTCATAATAGTTTCATTCTCTTTGTAAACAAACACGCACCTTTCCGGCAGTTCAGGATAAAGGGCCGTGACAGCCCCTGGTTTACTCCTGAACTAGCTGATCTCCTACACTGGAGAGATCATCTTTGGGCCGCAGCAAGAAAATCACACTCAGACACTGATTGGTTGAAATTTCGGCAGCTAAGGAATAAATGCACAACTGCCATCAAAGCCGCAAAACGTAACTACTTCTTATCTCAGACCTCCAAAAATCTAAATGATCCAAAAAAATTCTGGAAAACCATTAAATCTCTCTCAGGCACCCCCCAATCATCTGACCTCCCATCACAATTTCTTGTTGACTCTGTTCCTGTGTCAAATAAGCACGAGATCCTGAACTGTTTCAATAAACATTTTGTTGCTTCTAGTTCATTATTTGACACAGTTACAAACGGAAAATCAGCCACTTTATCTAATAATCAAACTTCTACAAATCAAATCCCTTCTACAAGTCAACCATCTGTTAATCACACCTTCTCTTTTTCTCCGTTCTCAGTCAGTGAGGTAAATAAACTGTTAAATGATCTTGATCCAAAAAAATCTGCAGGTCCAGATGAACTTCCACCTTATTTCTTAAGGCTGGCTGCTCATATCATCACAGTCCCTGTGACCCACATCTTTAATCTGTCCATAAGCCAAAACACCATTCCGGATGCTTGGAAAACAGCATTTGTTCTTCCTTTGCTGAAGGGAGGTGACCCCACCTCACTGAACAATTATCGACCGATCTCTAAACTCTGCATCTTAGCCAAGGTTCAAGAAAAACTGATAAACTCCCAGATCAAAAATTATCTGGACTCATTTAACATCTTACCTCTCCATCAATCTGGTTTCAGGAAAAAACACAGCACAACAACTGCTTCTCTGAAGGTTCTGAACGATGTTGTTGAAGCATTGGATGCTAAGGACTATTGTGCTGCACTTTTCTTAGACCTGTCTAAAGCTTTTGACACTGTGGATCATAACATCCTGTGTCATAAGCTCTCAGAAATCGGTTTCTCTGATCACACCATCGGTTGGTTTTCTAACTATCTTTCCAATCGGAGGCAATGTGTTCAACATAACGGTACTTCTTCCAGCTATTTAACAGTTAAAAATGGTGTACCACAAGGCTCAGTTTTAGGACCCACTCTCTTTACAATCTACATAGCTAATGTAGGTCACTGCATCCCTGATGCATCCTTACATTTCTATGCTGATGATACAGTTGTTTACTGCCGAGCTAAAACAGTTGCTAAGGCTTTCCTGTTACTGCAATCTGCTTTTGACATCATCCAGTCAGATTTGTTCCGTCTCAAACTTGTCCTAAATGCTGATAAAACAAAAGGGATGTTTTTTTCAAATAGGAAGGCGGTTCCAGCAGATCCTCCTCTGATTTTTTCTTCAAATGGTGTCCCTATTGAGTTTGTTGATTCCTATAAATATCTGGGTATCCTGATTGATTCACATCTCTCTTTTAAACTCCACGTGGAAAACCTAGTGAAGAAACTGAAAGTTAAACTGGGTTTCTTTTTCAGAAACAGATCATGTCTATCACTGAATGTCAGGAAACGCCTTGTGTCTGTGACTTTCCTTCCCTCCATTGATTACGGTGACATTCTCTACATGAATGCTCCTACAAGCACCCTGCGGATGTTGGATGTTGTCTATCATGGTGCACTAAGATTCATAACTGGTTGTGATTATCGTACCCACCACTGCACCCTGTATTCACTGGTTAACTGGACATCATTAACCTCACGCAGACTCTTCCACTGGTACATTTTCATCTTTAAATCACTTCTTGGTCTGCTGCCCTCATACATCTCCTCCTACATGTCTTTGCGTGAGTGCAGCTACAGTGTGCGCTCTCAGGACATGATTACCTGCAGTGTTCCGTCAGTGAGGACTGAACTTGGAAAAAGGGCCTTCTCCTACTCCGCTCCTGCTTCATGGAATATCTTACAAAAAGATCTGAAGCTCTCGACCTTGACTTCTCTAAATGGTTTTCAGAATCTGTTGGAATCCTGGCAAAAACCAATGCAGATCTGTTCCTGTCTTTGATTTTATACGTCTACCTTATAATGTTTTGCTAGTTTTTTGATACTTTGTAAAAAAAAAAAAAAAAAAAACTTTCTTTTGTTTTTTTTTTCTTCTCTCTTTTGTTTTCTATTGTTTATTGTTTGTTTGTTTATTGTTTATTGTTTAAGGAAATTATACCACTGCTGTTCATTGTTCTTTAGTTTTAGCAGGTCGCTTTCGTAAATGAGCCCTTGAGGTTCAAAAGATTTACCTGACTAAATAAAGGTTGAATGAAAAAAAAAAAAAATTTCAGTTCCCTTTAGACTGTAACTTAATGAAACACATTTGAACATTTGAGGGTAACATATTCTTATGAGCCCTATACATTACTAACAAAATATTATAGTCCACCAAATCATAAAACTTCAGTACTTTCAGTTGTTTAAATAATATATTTGACAATAAGGTTTTCTAAAAATAATTCTCACAGCTCTCTTCTGTAAAATAAAAATAGAGTTTGTTATAGTTTTACAAGCTTTTCCCCAAACCTCCAGACAGTAAATTAAATTTTTTTCATTCATTCAACCTTTATTTAGTCAGGTAAATCTTTTGAACCTCATGGGCTCATTTACGAAAGCGACCTGCTAAAACTAAAGAACAATGAACAGCAGTGGTAGAATTTCCTTAAACAATAAACAAACAAACAATAAACAATAGAAAACAAAAGAGAGAAAAAAACAAAAGAAAGTTTTTTTTAACAAAGTATCAAAAAACTAGCAAAACATTATAAGGTAGACGTATAAAATCAAAGACAGGAACAAATCTGCATTGGTTTTTGCCAGGATTCCAACAGATTCTGAAAACCATTTAGAGAAGTCAAGGTCGAGAGCTTCAGATCTTTTTGTAAGATATTCCATGAAGCAGGAGCAGAGTAGGAGAAGGCCCTTTTTCCAAGTTCAGTCCTCACTGACGGAACACTGCAGGTAATCATGTCCTGAGAGCGCACGCTGTAGCTGCACTCACGCAAAGACATGTAGGAGGAGATGTATGAGGGCAGCAGACCAAGAAGTGTTTGTTCCTGTCTTTGATTTTATACGTCTACCTTATAATGTTTTGCTAGTTTTTTGATACTTTGTTAAAAAAAAAAAAAAAAAACTTTCTTTTGTTTTTTTTCTCTCTTTTGTTTTCTATTGTTTATTGTTTGTTTGTTTATTGTTTATTGTTTAAGGAAATTCTACCACTGCTGTTCATTGTTCTTTAGTTTTAGCAGGTCGCTTTCGTAAATGAGCCCATGAGGTTCAAAAGATTTACCTGACTAAATAAAGGTTGAATGAATGAATGAATGAATAAAGATGAAAATGTACCAGTGGAAGAGTCTGCGTGAGGTTAATGATGTCCAGTTAACCAGTGAATACAGGGTGCAGTGGTGGGTACGATAATCACAACCAGTTATGAATCTTAGTGCACCATGATAGACAACATCCAACATCCGCAGGGTGCTTGTAGGAGCATTCATGTAGAGAATGTCACCGTAATCAATGGAGGGAAGGAAAGTCACAGACACAAGGCGTTTCCTAACATTCAGTGATAGACATGATCTGTTTCTGAAAAAGAAACCCAGTTTAACTTTCAGTTTCTTCACTAGGTTTTCCACGTGGAGTTTAAAAGAGAGATGTGAATCGATCAGGATACCCAGATATTTATAGGAATCAACAAACTCAATAGGGACACCATTTGAAGATAAAATCAGAGGAGGATCTGCTGGAACCGCCTTCCTATTTGAAAAAAACATCCCTTTTGTTTTATCAGCATTTAGGACAAGTTTGAGACGGAACAAATCTGACTGGATGATGTCAAAAGCGGATTGCAGTAACTGGAAAGCCTTAGCAACTGTTTTAGCTCGGCAGTAAACAACTGTATCATCAGCATAGAAATGTAAGGATGCATCAGGGATGCAGTGACCTACATTAGCTATGTAGATTGTAAAGAGAGTGGGTCCTAAAACTGAGCCTTGTGGTACACCATTTTTAACTGTTAAATAGCTGGAAGAAGTACCGTTATGTTGAACACATTGCCTCCGATTGGAAAGATAGTTAGAAAACCAACCGATGGTGTGATCAGAGAAACCGATTTCTGAGAGCTTATGACACAGGATGTTATGATCCACAGTGTCAAAAGCTTTAGACAGGTCTAAGAAAAGTGCAGCACAATAGTCCTTAGCATCCAATGCTTCAACAACATCATTCAGAACCTTCAGAGAAGCAGTTGTTGTGCTGTGTTTTTTCCTGAAACCAGATTGATGAAGAGGTAAGATGTTAAATGAGTCCAGATAATTTTTGATCTGAGAGTTTATCAGTTTTTCTAGAACCTTGGCTAAGATGCAGAGTTTAGAGATCGGTCGATAATTGTTCAGTGAGGTGGGGTCACCTCCCTTCAGCAAAGGAAGAACAAAGGCTGTTTTCCAAGCATCCGGAATGGTGTTTTGGCTTATGGACAGATTAAAGATGTGGGTCACAGGGACTGTGATGATATGAGCAGCCAGCCTTAAGAAATAAGGTGGAAGTTCATCTGGACCTGCAGATTTTTTTGGATCAAGATCATTTAACAGTTTATTTACCTCACTGACTGAGAACGGAGAAAAAGAGAAGGTGTGATTAACAGATGGTTGACTTGTAGGAGGGATTTGATTTGTAGAAGTTTGATTATTAGATAAAGTGGCTGATTTTCCGTTTGTAACTGTGTCAAATAATGAACTAGAAGCAACAAAATGTTTATTGAAACAGTTCAGGATCTCGTGCTTATTTGACACAGGAACAGAGTCAACAAGAAATTGTGATGGGAGGTCAGATGATTGGGGGGTGCCTGAGAGAGATTTGATGGTTTTCCAGAATTTTTTAGGATCGTTTAGATTTTTGGAGGTCTGAGATAAGAAGTAGTTACGTTTTGCGGCTTTGATGGCAGTTGTGCATTTATTCCTTAGCTGCCGAAATTTCAACCAATGAAATCATACCAGTCCTTAGATCTTTTATCGGCAAATTGTTTTGTTACCTTCAGTATTTCATCTTTATCAGTTTCATGTAGAAACATAGTATTTTTCTGACTTTTAATTAAGTAGCTCACGTTTTTATCAACTTTTGGAATGTTTTTTGCAAGGTTTGATCCCACATTCACAAAATAGTTGTTAAATTCATTAACAATTTCATTGTCATCACGTATTTCATCACCACTTTTCACAAAATGCCGTGACAAGCTAGTTTTATTTTTGTGTTTACTGTATTTAGAACACTATTTATAACTCTCCATGTTGCTTTCATTTCACCATTTGTTTTCTTTCACTGTAATATTCCCTCTTTTGCTTCCTTATAATACCAACCAGTTTATTTTTGTACTTTTTGTATTTGTTTTCAGCCTCATGAGTTCTATATTTCAAAAAACAAAAATATTGTTCTTTTTTTGCATGCATTTCTCAATCCTTTTGTCATCCATGGTTGATCAACAGTACCTTTCGTAGCATTTTTTTTTGCACACAAATTTTCTTATACAAAACATTTAAAATGTTCATGAACTCATCATATGCTTTGTTCACATCATAAACATACACACCACTCCAATTTTGTTTTTTTAGATCATTTTTTAGTCTGTTTAATGCTTTACTTGATATGTTTATTATTGTTTTCTTCTCTATAGTTGTTTTTATAATTATATCATCTTTATTGTAAATTGTAAAAACTGGTAAATGATCACTTAGATCAGTCATCAAAATACCACTTAATACTTTATCATCTATTATATTGGTAAAAATATTGTAAATTATTGTAGAACTATGTGTTGTAATTCTTGTCGGGTTTGTTATCAGTGGAAATAAATTAATACAATACATTGAATTTATGATTGTACTTATATTATTTGAATCAGTCTTGTTTCCTAGATCAATATTGAAGTCACCACACAAAAAAACTCATTTGTTTCTGGTCTTTACTGGTAACTCCATAATTTTATCCGTGAATACTTCTATATTAGATCCTGGTGATCAATATACACAACTTATTATGAGGTTTTTACCATTCTTATTTATTATTTATATTGATATCATTTCCATTATATTATCTACAGTCATCGACATTACACTAATTAATTTGCATTTTATTTCATTTTTAATAAAAATAGCTACTCCTTCACCTCTTTTTGTTTTTCTATTTATGTGATATAATTAATAACCTTCGATATTAACATTATTCATATTTTCATTGTTTAACCATGTTTCTGATAATGCTATTATTGTAAATGTTTTATTTAATTTTTTTAGGTAATCTGTTAATTTCAATATATTTGCATTAATGCTTCTGCAATTCAAATGAACAATAGAAAGATTTCCATCAGTCGCGTTTATATCATTAAATTGTTTTTCATTATAATATTTACTATCTTTTATCTTATCTAGTGAGAAATGTTTGCAGTTATGGTTCATCGGCTCCTATGTTCATCTCAAATTGTCCAAGTCCTTTAAGTCTTCAATTATTTTAGCTTGTGAGGTTTCCTTTACTTTAATCCAGATTTTTCCATTTCTCATCCATGTTGATACTATTTTTTGTTGCTTTTTTAACAGCCGTGCTTCACGTGCAATTGTCCCATTTCTCTTTGTTAGATGTTCGTTTATGAAAACTCTTGTTCCCTTTAATTTTTTTGCCTGCATGATTACCTTATTCATAGCTTTTCTACTGATGAACTTGACCACAACTACCGGTTTGAAGTTCTCAGTCTTGCTGGGCAGGGTGTGGCTTATAGATACGGCCTCATGATGTATTTCAACATCCTTGTCCTGCAAAAAAGTAACAACTTGATCTTCTAAGGTCCTCAGTTCCTGTGGTGTTGAGTCCTCAGTTATTCCTTCATTTGAAACAACTTTTGAATATTTCCGATTTTTAATTTCCAGACCAGTTATCACAAGATTGTCCAATCTTGAATTTTGTTCAAAATCATCCACTTTTTGCTCAAGTTCAGCGATTTTTTTTGTCGTTGTAATTTGATAGAATTTTTAATTGTTTGATCTCCTCAAACAGACTCATTAAGAGTTCTTATTGAGTTGTCACCTTAGTTAGTTCTGAACTCATGAAGTTAAGAGATCGTTTTATTTCATCAATGTCATCAGGGCTTTGATCAAGCAGATCTTGTTTTTTAGATCTGGATTTTTCTGCCATTATGCACTTTACCTTTTCAATTTAGGGCGCTGAGTTTATAGTGGCGAGGCCGTGTCAACTATGCCAGCTTTCTTCTCAAAAAGCAGTTAAATCCAACCTGTTGCAACCAGGAGAAGCACACGTCCTCAGCTGAGCAGGTCCAGACCTCCACCTCAACCAACTCGGCTTCTCAGCACTCCGCCTCCAGCAAACAGCCGCCCCGCAGCTGAACAGCTGTGATCCGAAAATCAGCGTCAATGTCTCCTCACACGGCAGCCGGCAAACACAGCCTCCATCCACAGATCCGATGCCGCAGACCATCAGAACCCGCGTCTCCACAGCAGAAGATCAGGACATCCAGCCATTAGGACACCAGCCCCTCCAAATAATGACAGCTGCCAAACGCAGCACGTGTCACAGAACAGGTGTCGGCAGCCAACGCCCAGGGACCCGAACGCTCAGAGAAGAACGGGTCCCACAGCTCCAAACGTCCACAGAGCCAGAGAAAATAAATTTCCTCAGGCAACGGAAGGTTTGTGAAGGTTTTTGCCAACTTTCTGAATGATTTGCTGGGACCGGCTAACTTCTCCACCCCGATAGAGGTTTACAGAGCTCACAGGCTGGGACAGCCCCCGAACGCCGGAGCGCGTTCCCGAGTCATGATGGCACGGATCCACAATTTTCAAGTTAAGGAGAAAATACTGCGGCTGGCACATGAGAAAACCCCTCTTGACGTATGACGGGAGACGGATCCTCATCTTCCCTGATTTTCCGGCAGAGATTATTAAGCAGCGCCAGCCATTTGAGGAAGTGAGGAAGAAGCTGAAGGAAGCTGGGATGCGCACTGGATTTCTCTATCCTACATGGCTCAGAGTTTCTAAAGGTACTGATATCAATAAGATCTTCAACACCCCAGGAGATGCTGATCACTTTCTGCTCAGCTACCGGGCCACAGAGGAGGGTTGACAGCCGTGCACTTGTCTGTTTGGTATACGTCGCCTAGGTGACAACAACGATTTGACTAATATGACGCCACCTGGTGACAACCAGCTGAGGCACAGAACTGTTGTTGGTGTAGAGGGCGGCCGTGGCGTAGTGGTAATGGCAGTCGTCCCCCGATCGGAAGGTTGGAGGTTCGAATCCCGGTTCCCCACACCATGTGTTGTTGTGTCCCTGGGCAAGACACTTAACCCCGAGTTGCTCCCGGTAGGACTAGATGGCGCCTTGCACGGCAGTCTGTCGCTACCGGTGTATGAATGTGTGTATGAATGGGTGGATGGTTGGTATTGTAAAGCGCTTTGGGGCCCCTCATAGGGGGCTGGAAAGCGCTATATAAATAAGCTCCATTTACCATTAGAGTTCTGGGCTATTATTTAACAATATATAATTTTTTATTCATTTATTTTTTAGTCCTTACACCAACATTAGGATGACAAACTAAGGCTAATGTGGAGGGTCTTTTGAAAATTTCTAGGTGGCGCTCTTGACCCGTTTCTGTTGCAATCTCTTCCACGCCCCCAAAATACGTAAATTTTTACCAGTCCTGATGCGGCCGCCAAATTTGGTGAGTTTTGGGATATGTAAAGGCCCCCAAAAGGCCAATTAATTTGTCAGAAAAACTTGTAGCTCGGGCCTGAACAGAGCAATTACAATAGGCCTTCACAGCGCCTCACTGCTCGGGCCTAATTTGCTGCTCGGGCCTAATAAAAACTCTCAGATGGAGGATACAATGGTAATATGTACTGTATGTAATATCAAGTTGTAATATCATGTGGAGGCAGAATAGGCCTGCTTAAAAAAAAAATTTTTTTTAAATAAAACAAGTGATAAAATCAAGTAAAATCAATAATAATATCAACCAAGATCAAATATAAAATCATGTTGAGGCAGAATAGGCTTGCTTAAAAAGTAAAGTCTTTAAGCCGTTTTTGAAGTCAGCCAGTGACTATGGAGCTCTCAGGTAGTCAGGGAGGGAGTTCCATAGGCGGGGGGCAGCCACACAGAATGCCCGGTCTCCCATGGTCCTTAATTTGGTTGTGGTGTGAAGTACTGTTCTGTGATCGTAGAGACCGGGTGGATGAATATGGTGCAAGAATGTCCTTTAGATAGTCAGGTGAAGTTCCGTGTAAGCATTGGTGTGTAATGAGAGCAGTTTTGTACTGAATTCTGTAGGTGACAGGAAGCCAATGGAGGTTATGGAGAATGGGTGTAATATGTTCAAATTTACGAGCTCTCAATAAAATCCTTGCTGCACTGTTTTGAATATATTGAAGTTTCTGAAGATTTTTGCCAGGGATTCCAATAAACAGGGAGTTGCAGTAGTCGAGCCTGGAGGAGACAAAGGCATGGATGAGTTCCCTTTCAGTCAAGTTCTCTCGGTGAAACATATGCTATGGGAATTGTGCCCCCATGCGATTACCTGAAGGAATACAATCACGCCTTTTACGGCTAGGGCGTCAACGTCACGCCAGAGGCCCCGCCCTCTGGGTATTTAAGCAGCTGACGCCCATCCATCTTTCTCTTTTTTTGCCCTTTACCTCGCTTAAACCTGAACTGGACTTCTCTGTTGCTTCATCGCTCAACCAGAGGTGAGCTTGCTCCCTACACAGAGCGTACAGAGAATTATTCCTGCGTACTGCTGGACTAACGAAAGCTAGTCCGGCACATTTTCTCTTAACCCCGAAGTATTTTCTTCTCTTCTCTCCACAGACTGCTTCGCTCGACGGCGCTAACTGCGTCACAACCGCTTCCCCTGCTAACTCGTAGCGGGCTAGTCAGTGAAAGCGACGCGACGGAGGAGGCGTCTCAAATTAAAAGAAAAAGGATTATGGAAGGACTCGCTCGCCTTATCTCGGACATGCCTCCAGAGAAAGGAAAGTGAAAGACAAGACTTCCAAGGAAAACCAGCAGGACAGCGAGCCCAACTTCGCGCGCCTGTCCTAGCGGATACAGTTTCTCCCTCGCAGCAACGGACACCCATGAGGCCTGTCCCGTCTGCTTGGGAATGTTACATGCAAAAACAGCGCTGGATACGCCCTACTTTTGCCCACACTGCAGCCAGATGTTGGAGGCGTGCTGCGGCACCGGGTTGACCTCGTCGCCAAGGCCATGGGCGTCCCAGCAGTGCCAGTGGATCCGGACACCACCTAGCCCCTCACTCCCACGCCGGAGCTCGAGAACATGGCTCTGCACGACAACACACGAGTCAAATGGGGTGACAGCCCTGACGTGCTGGCTCCTATAGTGGACTTAACAGTCAAATTTGACACTCGAGGCATGATGAACGAGGACGAGATCTCGATTTCAGCCTCAGGCGAATTTTCCGCGGAGGACGCAGACGTCGAATTCGAGGAACAGGGAGAAGACCTCTCCCAATCCCCGGTACCTGTGCTCCCAGAAACTGACTTTTCCATCCCTGCTCTGTTCGACCTGTGTCACAGAGCAGCGGACGCACTGCACATCCCATGGCCAGAGCCTCCGCCTCATCAACAGGTCACGAGACTGGTAGGAAACTATTTTTACTCAATGTAGCAGGCCACCACGAGGCAAAGGATGCCCGTGTTCCCGGACTTCCTCACAGAACTAACTCGCACCTGGCCTCAGCCCAGAGCTCCCATGCTCTTACCACTCTCACAGTTCCTCGACGTGGACGGGATGGATGAGGTGGAAATAGCCAACGTGCCTCAAATTGAGGACACACTGGCGTCTCATCTGGCTCCCAAGTCATCCGGGACAAAACCAACTCTTCCCAGAAAAGCTTGTCGAGCTTCAGCTTCTCTGCTCGAGAAATGCTACAGAGCTCAGGGACTCGCGGCGCGCGCCATGAACGTGTCCGCGTTGATGCAGGCTTACCTGGCTGAAAAGCTACAACAGCTCCAGGTAACGACGGATAAGCAAGCTGCCGCTGACTTGCTGGATGAAGCCCGCAGGGCAACAGACTTCGTGCTCCGCATGATGGGGACAACCGCTGTTGCTCAAGGCAGAGGCATGGCGGAAGTGGTCATTGCGATACGCCATCTGTGGATGACTTTAACTGATCTCCCCGAGGGACAAAATGTACCTTTTCTCCACCACTCGATAGAGCCGACGGGATTGTTTGGGAAAGCTTTGGATCGAATTCAGACCAAGCTGGACCAAAGGCGCAAATAGGCTGAAGCTCTCCAGGTGGGCATTCCCAGGAGAAGCTTCGACCCCCCCAGGGAGTCTGCTGGAGGCAGACCTGCGTAGTCTCGACACCACTCGGCAACGCGTGCCCCATCGCAGAAGCGGTCGGCGTACGAGGATGAGCATCGGCAGAGACCACCGCCGGGTCCACCTCGCACCGAACATGCATGGAGCAAAAACAGGTTTGTCCCCCCCAGGCGGTCAGACACAGGGCCTCCTCGGCGAACCGGAACACCAGAAAAAAGCGTGCCTGATGAACCAGGTTCACGTCTTGACTTTACACGATCACCCGCCCACGTGGTACGGGAACTGATCTCTTCATGTCCAGACTTTATTTGTAGCACGGTACAAAAAGCTGGTAACTCTGTTGCATGCACAAATCATGTTTTTCCTGCTGTGAGTGACATAAAGTCATATATGTCGTTACACATAAGCACGAATAAAGCTCAAAAAACAGCCCCTCTCTGTTTTATTGACTCTAAAAAATATATAAAAAAACAAACAACAACAAAACACAAGTAACTTCAGCAGAATAGGTCCCTCTGGCCTTCCAGCCGTCATAAAGGGAGGGGGCCGTCTCCCCCCCCCTCCCTCACGGCTCACAGGGTGTTAGCCTAATCAATGAGCCCCGGCAGGGTGCCTCTGCTCCGTCTGTAGTGGACAGGCACAGAGGCGTCTGCAAACAGTTCCCCAACCCCTCATGGAGACAGGTGAAGGGGGTCACGTGCTCCAGCCCTCGCTCCATTGTGAACGATGGGGCGGTCAATACACTAACCAAGCAAACATGTGACATGTCCGCGCCTCAAGGAGGCGTACCGACAGAATCTAACAACGGGGGAGCCATGTCAGAAGCCCACAGGCAACCACAAGCTTCACACATTCACAAAGGCATTTGTGTTCAAACTGCTGTGTGTGTAAACAAATCAGAGCTGAATCAGATTCCTCTTCCTGTTATTCGAAGGGAACTGGGCTCTCTATCACCAAACAATTTAAAGTCTGCCAAGCATAAAGAATCATCTCCACGTTCTCATGTTACAGCTGTCCCATTATCATTAATGGGCGACACGCAATGTCCAAGCAGTGATCCGGTAGCATGTGACCTTTCTCACTATGCTGGTTCAGCTTTGCTCTTAAACAATATTCCCCCAACGGGGGAAACACAGACCCCGGCCGGTTTGTCTGGTTCCAACGCTCTGATAAGGCCGAGGACCGGTAAACTAGACCCATCCAGGAAACAGATTGGGGTCAGGAGATCTGCTAGTTTACATAACTCGCAGCTTCTCAGTCCCATGACCCCAAACAAGGAGAGAGAAAACAGACATTCTGCTCAACTTCTGTCTAATAAGGACGACAGGTTGCATCTTCCCTTGATCGCTCTCGATCAGAGCAGCCTGGTAGCACATCGACAAAAAGGCCTTCTCCCCAACTTGGTTGACCTCCAAGGGGTCATACCTTCCAAGGCCTTTGGAGGGAACCTAGATACACCAACTGCTCTTCTTCAGGGTCAAACTATGTCACCAGAAGAAGTAGTCTCGCCGCTTAGGTTGAGAGCTATTAAAAATTTCAGCTTGTTGGCAGAAAAGAACAAGCTGATGGCATCAGGCCTGCTGGAAAATGTGGTAAAAACAATCCAAAATGCCCGTGTTATGTCAACACAGTCTCTATACGTACAGAAGTGGCGTATTTTTGAAGCTTGGTGCACAGAAAGAAATATTATTTCTTACTCATGCGACCTGACTCAGCTCCTGATTTTCCTTCAGGACTTACTGGAAAAAGGTCGTTCTTTCTCAACAATTAAAGTTTTCCTATCAGCTATTTCAGCCTGTCACGAAGGTTGGGGACACAGGACACCTGGTGCGCATCCAATCATAATAAGATTTATGAAGGACGTGCTAAGAATAAAACCACCCAGCAGGATCCTGACCCCTGGTTGGGATCTTAGCCTGGTCTTGGGGGCTCTCTGTGATCCCCCATTCGAGCCACTGAGCGAGCTTAAGATAGATTTATTATCTTATAAAACCACTCTACTCCTGGCCCTTTGCTCGGCGAAACGCGTGGGTGACCTCCATGCCTTGTCTGTACATCCAATGTGTACCAGATTCGTCCCTGACAGGTCAAAGGTCACCCTAAGGCCTAATCCCGCATACATCCCCAAGGTCTTGACTTTAAACCATAGGAGTCTGGACTTTGATCTCTCCTCCTTCCCACCTGCTCTTGTCCTCACTCAGGAACAGGAAAGGCTGAGGGCTCTCTGCCCCGTGAGAGCTTTACGCACTTACATGCAGAGAACAGCCGAATGGAGAAAAACAAACCAACTGTTCGTGTGCTTTGCAGCACCTGCTACCGGAAAGGCCCTATCAAAACAACGCCTCTCACATTGGGTGACTGAGGTCAATAAAAGGGTGTACAGTAGTAAAGGTCAACAGGTGCCCTCTGGAGTGCACGCCCACTCTACTCGGGGCTTGGACACTTCGTGGTCACTGTTCAAAGGTGTACCAATTGCAGACATTTGCGCTGCTGCGAACTGGAGCTCAATAAACCCTTTTGCAAAGCATTACAGTTTGGATGAATTACAGTTTGCGTGTGATGTCACTCAGGCTGTCCTTTCTAACACACAGTAGAAAGTAGCCTTGAGATGCCTGCTGGTCAAGGGCAGACATTCACACTAGCATGCATTTTACTGAGCATTTCAAGGGCGTGAATGAATTACGTTCCCATAGCATATGTTGCACCGAGAGAACTTGACTGAAAGGGAACTGAAAGTTATGCACCATAACTCATGTTCCCTGAAGGAAGGGAACAAGGTGCAACATATCTGGCCCTTTTCAATGCTAAAAGCTCGGTGAAGTGCAATTTTGGAGAAAGATGGATGGGCGTCAGCCGCTTAAATACCCAGAGGGCGGGGCCTCTGGCGCGATGTTGACGCCCTAGCCGTAAAAGGCGTGATTGTATTCCTTCAGGTAATCGCATGGGGGCGCAATTCCCATAGCATATCTTGCACCTCGTTCCCTTCCTTCAGGGAACATGAGTTATGGTGCATAACTTTCAGTTTCTCAGCATCAGAAAAAGTCAGAGATGGGCGAAGTCTGGAGATGTTTCGAAGATGAAAGAAGCAGGTTTTAAACAGATGCTTAATGTGATTTTCAAATGTAAGATGAGAGTCCATTTTTATTCCAAGATTTGTAACAGAGGTGGAGAGGGGGATGTCTTGACCAGAGAAGGAGATTGTTGTTAAAGTTGATGTTTGTATCTGGTGAGGGGTGCCAATCAGTATGGCCTCAGTCTTGGAGCAGTTTAATTGAAGAAAGTTCTGATTCATCCATGCCCTTATTTCCTCCAGGCAGGTAGAGAGGGCAGTGAGTGAAGATGGAGATGGGGATGATGAGGATGCTCCAGTCCTGATGTAAAGCTGTGTATCATCGGCATAGCAGTGAAAAGAAATGTTGAACTGATTAATAATTTGACCTAAAGGCAGCATGTAAAGGGAAAACAGCAGGGGCCCCAGAACTGACCCTTGAGGGACACCACAGGAGACACCGACTGTCTGGGAAGTGGCATTGCCAAGACTAACAAGCCTATTGGAGAGGAAAGATTTGAACCAGTCCAGGACAGTGTCACAGAGACCGACCTCCACATGAAGACGGTGGAGGAGGATACTATGGTCCACAGTGTCGAAAGCTGCAGTGAGGTCAAGGAGGACAAGGATGGAGGGAGAACCAGTGTCAGCAGCCATGAGGACATCATTTGTAACTCTCAGCAATGCAGTCTCAGTACTGTGAGCTACTCTGAATCCAGACTGGAACTTCTCATACAGAGAGTGTTGTTGTAGGTGGTCCTGCAGCTGAGCAGCAACTGCTTTTTCCAGCACTTTAGACAGAAATGGGAGGTGGGAAATTGGGCGGTAATTAGAAAAAATGTCGGGATCCAAATTAGATTTTTTCAGAAGAGGCCTAATGATGGCAGTTTTTAGAGGCAGTGGAACATGACCAGATTGTAGAGACTTTATTATTTGTGTGATTAATGGGCTAATTGCAGAGTGATTGGATTTTATGAGAGACGAGGGGAAGGGATCCAGGGCGCAGGATGAAGGCTTCATTTTCTTGATGATGGACTCCACCTCACTCTGAACAACTTCGTCAAAGCTGCTCAGGGACCCAGGATGCAGACGGGTAGATGGTAAATGAAGATCAGGGAGGTTGTGGAGCTGAGATCTGATAGTGTCAACTTTGTTTTTAAATGATGAAAGGAACAGGTTGCATTTTTGAACAGATTCCTCAGGAGTTTGTTTAATGGGATTAAGCAGATGAGTTATTGTGGAGAAGAGCTGTTTAGAGTTACCAGGGCAGGTGTTGATGATGTTGGAATAATATTTGGAGCGTGCTTCTTTAAGAGAATAGGCGTACGCTTTCTGATGTTCTTTGTATGCCTGCTTATGTACAGAGAGACCCGATGATTTTACACGTCTCTCAATAGCACAGCCAGTTGCCTTCATCCTGCGCAGCTCATCCATGTACCAGGGGGCTGAACAGGAGAAAGACACCAGTCTTGTCTTCAAGGGAGCATGTAGGTCCTGAAGCTCTTGGAGAGATTGGTTGTAGTAATCCACAGAGATGCAGATGAATGATTGACAGCGGTCAGGGCGTGAAGATCAGTGGACAGAACATCAGGGGAAATGTTTTTAAAGTCCCGGAACTGGATAGGTTGTTTTGGGTTTGAAGCAGGCGAAGTTGAAGGCACTTCCAGAGAGATGACACTGTGGTCCGAGACACCCAGGTCATATACAGATAAGTTATTGATGAGTACAGTGTCTGTAATCACCAAATCCAGAGTATGCCCCCTGTTGTGCGTAGGGGCGTCCACATGTTGGGTGAGATTGAGAGAGTCCAAAAGAGACTTAAAATCTGTTGCCAGAGGGGAAGAGGAATTGTCCATGTGGATATTTAAATCGCCAAGAAAAATAGTTTTCACAGGGGAGGTGCAGAAAAAAGTGAGGAGGTCATGCATCTCTGAGTTAAATGAAACATGCGGTTTGGGAGGTCTATAAATCAATATAACGTTCATCAGGAGTGGTGCTTTGAGGTTGAAGGCCAAACTTTCAAAAGAGGAAAAGTCCTGAGAAGCCAGATGTGTCAATTTTAAATTATTGCGGTAGATTACAGCCAGACCACCACCGCGGCCAGTGCTGCGGGCTCTCTGCAGATAACTGTATCCAGAGGGACAGGCTTCATTTAGAGAACTGTAGACATCTGGTTGATGCCAAGTTTCTGTAAGACACATGAGGTCCAAGTTCTTCTCTAGAATGTGATCGTGAATTAGGCATGATTTGTTGGATAGTGACTGCACATTGAAAAGTTCTAATTTAATACCAATTGGTGTAGAAGCCTTTTGAACCGGTTTCAGCAGACTGAAATCCACTCCACGTTTTCCTTGCCACTTCGTGCACTGTGGACTACAAGGGACTACAGACACAGCGTTCTGATGACGTAATTGAGGTGCAACACGTCTCTCAGACCAGACTGTAGCAATCGAGTCAGAGCCCACTTGCCTAGAATAAACAGTTTTCTTTCGAGAGCTTCTGTGGATGTAATGAGGTCTATGCAGAAGTCCCAGTTGTTTGATGGTGGAAATAGAAGGAGGAATGGAGCAGTTGTTAAGTCCAAGCAGCTGCAAAGCGGAGTATGTCAACATTGCGCCCGCCAAGCCGGGGGAAAGCTAGCACAGAGCTAGCTGCTAACAGCAGACCCCTGGCTCTGAAAGAAATAACCAAGAAGCAGTGAGATGTAACTTGGTTGAGCATATTTTGAAGGGGAGCACAGGAGAAAATCCAGGACAGTCCAGATGACACAGGAGGTTGACAGGCAGTAGGTGAGTGAAACAATAATTGCAGCTACGTAGTTCTTGAAGCAAGTTCGTGCTGGAGTTTGACAGGAGGTAGACAGCCCAAATTCCGGTTAGGAAGTGCTAACTAATCTGTCCGTAAAGTCCTTAATTAAAAAAACCACTGAACAAAATAAGTCCAGATAAATGTCCAAAAAATGTCCAAAAAAATATTAACAGTAAAATAACTATTTAGCGTGGAGAAGCGGCGACATCACGCCAGCGTCCTCTCCAGCTGCGTCAGTTGGTCTCCTCCATCCATCCATCCATCCATCCATCCATCTTCTTCCGCTTATCCGGGGTCGGGTCGCGGGGGTAGCAGCCTAAGTAGGGAGGCCCAGACTTCCCTCTCCCCAGCCACTTGGAGCAGTTCCTCCGGGGGAATCCCAAGGCGTTCCCAGGCCAGCCGAGAAACATAGTCCCTCCAGCGCGTCCTGGGTCTTCCTCTGGGTCTCCTCCCGGTGGGACGTGCCCGGAACACCTCACCAGGGAGGCGTCCAGGAGGCATCCTAACCAGATGCCCGAGCCACCTCAACTGGCTCCTCTCGATGTGGAGAAGCAGCGGCTCTACTCCGAGTCCCTCCCGGATGACTGAGCTTCTCACCCTATCTCTAAGGGAGAGTCCAGCCACCCTGCGGAGAAAACTCATTTCAGCCGCTTGTATCCGAGATCTTGTTCTTTCGGTCATAACCCAAAGCTCATGACCATAGATGAGGGTGGGAACGTAGATCGATCGGTAAATTGAGAGCTTTGCCTTTTGACTCAGCTCTCTCTTCACCACGACAGACCGGTACAGCGCCCGCTTCACTGCGGACGCTGCACCTATCCGCCTATCGATCTCACGCTCCAGTTTTCCCTCATTCGTGAACAAGATCCCGAGATACTTAAACTCCTCCACTTGGGGCAGGACCTCCTCCCCGACCCGGAGAGGGCATGCTACCCTTTTCCGGCTCAAGACCATGGCCTCGGATTTGGAGGAACTGATCCTCATCCCGGCCGCATCACACTCGGCTGCAAACCGCTCCAGTGAAAGTTGTAAATCACGAACTGATGAAGCCAGTAGGACCACATCATCTGCAAAAAACAG
This sequence comes from Garcialebias charrua, assembly GCA_038048925.1. NCBI lineage: Eukaryota > Metazoa > Chordata > Actinopteri > Cyprinodontiformes > Rivulidae > Garcialebias > Garcialebias charrua. The sequence goes on along the minus strand of JBBPBX010046501.1, from coordinate 5,308 downwards.
AGAAGCGATTCTAAGGTCACCAAAACGGATCCTCTCAACACCTTGGCTGCGCCTAGAAATTCTGTCCATAAAAGTTATGAACAGAATCGGTGACAAAGGGCAACCTTGGCGGAGTCCAACTCTCACCGGAAACGAGCCTGACTTACTGCCGGCAATGCGGACCAAGCTCTGACACCGGTCGTACAGGGACCTAACAGCCCTTATCAAAGGGCCTGGTACCCCATACTCCCGGAGTACCCCCCACAGAACCCCCCGAGGGACGCGGTCGAATGCCTTCTCCAAGTCCACAAAGCACATGTAAACTGGTTGGGCAAACTCCCACGCACCCTCCAGGACCCTGCTGAGGGTGTAGAGCTGGTCCAGTGTTCCACGACCAGGACGAAAACCACACTGCTCCTCCTGAATCCGAGGTTCGACTATCCGACGGACCCTCCTCTCCAGAACCCCTGAATAGACCTTACCAGGGAGGCTTAAGAGTGTGATCCCCCTATAGTTGGAACACACCCTACGGTCCCCCTTTTTAAATAGGGGAACCACCACCCCAGTCTGCCAATCCAAGGGAACTGCCCCCGATGTCCACGCGATATTGCAGAGTCGCGTAAGCCAACACAACCCTACAACATCCAGAGCCCTAAGGAACTCCGGGCGAATCTCATCCACCCCCGGAGCCTTGCCACCGCGGAGCTTTTTAACCACCTCGGCGACCTCAGCACCAGAGATCGGAGAACCCGACCCAAAGTCCCCAGGCTCTGCTTCCTCAGTGGAAGACGTGCCAGTAGGATTGAGGAGGTCTTCGAAGTATTCCGCCCACCGACTCACAACATCCCGAGTTGAGGTCAGCAGCACGCCACCTCCACCATAAATGGTGTTGGTCTCGTACCTCTTTCCCCCCCTGAGACGCCGGATGGTGGACCAGAATCGCCTCGAAGCCGTACGGAAGTCATTCTCCATGGCCTCTCCGAACTCCTCCCACGCCCGAGTTTTTGCCTCAGCAACCACCCGAGCCGCATGCCGCTTGGACTGCCGGTACCTATCAGCTGCTTCCGGGGTCCCACAAGCCAAAAAGGCCCAATAGGACTCCTTCTTCAGCCTGACAGCATCCCTCACTGCCGGTGTCCACCACCGGGTTCGAGGGTTGCCACCTCGACAGGCACCAACAACCTTGCGGCCACAGCTCCGATAAGCTGCCTCGACAATAGAGGCGCGGAACACGGCCCACTCGGACTCCATGTCCCCCGCCTCCCTCGGAACGTGTTCAAAGCTCTCCCGGAGGTGGGAGTTAAAGCTCCGTCTTACGGGAGACTCTGCCAGACGTTTCCCAGCAGACCCTCACGATATGTTTGGGTCTGCCAGGTCTGACCGGCATCCTCCCCCAAGTTGGTCTCCTCAATTAAACCAATTATTAGTCACAATGAAAGAGTAAAACACCTTTCCATAACTTACTCTTCCTCTTGTCGAATAGGAACGAAGCACTCTGTGTGGATGACGCACTGTTCTGAGGGTAGCACAGCAGAGTGCTGGAGCTTCTGTGTGTCTCCCTGCTCTGAGATCCCCTGCAGCAGACGCAGCTCCCCAAAATTTCCAGCGATGACCTCTGGTGACCTCAGACCACTCCTGCCCTGGTGGCCAGCAGCGAAAGTCTGAGACATCTCAATCTCCATGTTGTTTTTGTTTTCCAAGTACATGTTGAGATTGCTAGAGAAGGGAAAAAGGTTTTATTATATTGTATAAACTCAAATTATCTATGACAAGTTGGTCATCTAACCTTTTATCTTAGAAAGCATCATCACAAACTGATTGTTGATAACTTTTCACTACATTTACGGTAAAATGTAATTCATCATGAATATGAATTTTCATTCAACCATTATTTAGTCAGGTAAATCTCATTGAGCCTCGTGGACTCATTTACAAGAGCGACCTGCTACAAACTAAAGAATGATGAACAGCAATGGTAGAATTTCCTTAAACAATAAACAATAGACAAACATAAGAGAGAAATACAGATTTTTTTTAACAATGTATCAAAAGTAGTAAAACATTATAAGGTAGATGTAGAAAATCAAAAACAGGAACATGTCTGCATTGGTTTTAGCCAGGATTCCAACTGAAGACCCACTTGTTCAAAAAAGCTTTCAGTGTGTAACTTTTATTACTTTTGGTATTTTAATATGTAGCATTTTTTATTTCCATTGCCTTTTTATTTCCACTTGTTCAAATAAGCTTCCAGTGTGTAACTTTTATTACTTTTGGTATTTTAATATGTAACATTTTTTATTTCCATTGCCTTTTTATTTCCACTTGTTCAAAAAAGCTTTCAGTGTGTAACTTTTATTACTTGTGTTATTTTAGTGTTATTTTAGTATGTAGCATTTTTTATTTCCATTGCCTTCTTTTATTGCTGTTGTTTCTTATTCTATTTTCATTGATTTATTGTTCCAGTTTATTCATCTTTTTATCCTGTTAAGCACCTTGGTCAATGCAAGGCATTGTAGGAAGGTGCTATACAAATAAAGTTTATTATTATTATTATTAGATTCTTAAAACCATTTAGAGAGGTCAGGGCCGAGAGCTTCAGATCTTTTTGTAAGATATTCCATGAAGCAGGAGCGGAGTAGGAGAAGGTCCTTTTTCCAAGTTCAGTCCTCACTGACGGAACACTGCAGGTAATCATGTCCTGAGAGCGCACACTGTAGCTGCACTCACGTAAAGACATGTAGGAGGAGATGTATGAGGGCAGCAAACCAAGAAGTGATTTAAAGATGAAAATGTACCAGTGGAAGAGTCTGCGTGAGGTTAATGATGTCCAGTTAACCAGTGAATACAGGGTGCAGTGGTGGGTACGATAATCACAGCCAGTTATGAATCTTAGTGCACCATGATAGACAACATCCAACATCCGCAGGGTGCTTGTAGGAGCGTTCATGTAGATAATATCACCGTAATCGATGGAGGGAAGGAAAGTCACAGATAAAAGGTGTTTCTTAACATTCAGTGTTAGACATGATCTATTTCTGAAAAAGAAACCCAGTTTAACTTTCAGTTTCTTTACTATGTTTTTCACGTGGAGTTTAAAAGAGAGATGCGAATCGACCAGGATACCCACATATTTATAGGAATCAACAAACTCAATAGGGACACTGTGGTGAACCACTAGGGGGCTCTACTCACACCCAGTGGACCGAATGTATTACAGGATGCTTTTATTGTGAAAGGTCCAGAGGACCGGATGTTATGTGGGTATATAAAGCAGTGTTGGGCGGGTTCCCGCCAGTTTAGTAAGATGTGATTAAAAGGTGAAGTTCTGCAGCCTGTCTCCTGTGTCGTCTCTTCACCCCCTCTTACACTGGTGACCTACGTGAACTGAATATGTCGACACCTGACGCTTCAGCCAGCTCTTTTCAGCTGTCCACGGCTGTGGAATCTACACAGGCGGCCCCGCTCGCTTTTTCGGTGGCCGTTAAAATCCCGGACTTCTGGCTGCACGCGCCTGAGTCGTGGTTCGCGCACATCGAATCACAGTTTGCTCTTCGCGGGATTTCTGTTGACGACACCAAATACCACCATGTGGTTGCTTCGCTGGATCCGCTGACAACCCAGCGGGTGATGAGCCTACTACGAAACCCTCCTGCACAAGAAAAGTACGACGCCCTCAAGAAGCTTCTTCTGCGGCGCTACACACTCTCAGAGGCGGAGCGCGCTGAGAAACTATTTTCCTTCTCCGGTTTGGGAGACGGCACAGCCCTCGAGCTCGTGGAGAGCATGTTGTCCTTGCGGGGATCTGACGACTGCGAGTTCCTCTTCCGCCACCTCGTCCTCCGCCAGCTTCCAGCCCCTGTGCGAACCGCCCTGGCCAATTCCCCGTTTCTGCAGGAGAATACAGTGAATACAAGGCTGGCCGAAGAAGCCGACTGCATCATTCTAACCGCGAGGACCTTCGCGGTACAGGCGGTGGTCCCTGGACCTCCAGCAGCGCCCGAGTTTCGAGCGACGCACACAGCGCCGGAGGAGCCAGCGGTGGTGGCGGGAGTCACTAGCCGCAGGCGGGCAGGTCCCGCGCTTTGTTTCTTCCACGCGCGTTTTGGCGCCAAAGCACGACGGTGCGTCCCGCCGTGCAGCTTCAAGCCGCAGGGAAACGAGACCGCCAACAGCCGCTAGCAGTCGCAGCCGTTGGCGAGAAGGAAAGGCTGCTTTTCATCGAGGACTCGAAGTCAGGGAGGCGGTTCCTCGTGGACTCGGGGTCGCAGAGAAGCCTCGTCCCCCCGACTGGCTCCGACAGGTTGGCTGAAGGCTGCGGGCCACAGCTGACCGCGGCGAATGGCTCTCCCGTCAAGACGTTTGGCGAAAGGTTGGTGACTGTGCGTTTCCATGAACGAGACTTCCGGTGGAACTTTGTGGTAGCTGCTAGCTCGGTCCCTATTTTAGGGGCTGATTTTCTTTGTGCTCACGGGCTCCTTGTTGACATTGCTAACAGACGTTTGATCGACGCTGTGTCTTTTTCGTCACTGCCTTGTAAGACGCGAGGAGCTGGGCCTTTAATGCATGCTAACTTTTTAGCTTCGGGTAATGTGTTTCAGCGTTTATTGTCTGAGTTTCCCTCACTGACTGTTCCTGATTTTGCAACCACAAACACAAAACATGGGGTCGAACATTATATTCCCACAAAGGGGCCCCCGGTGTTCGCACGTGCACGCCGCCTCGATGCTACTAAGCTAGCAATAGCACAGGAAGAGTTTGCTAACATGGAGCGTTTAGGCATCGTGCAGCGCTCAAACAGTCCGTGGGCCTCCCCCCTCCACATGGTGCCCAAGGCAGACGGCAAATGGCGGCCATGTGGAGATTTCCGCCGCCTCAATAACATCACAGAGAACGATCGTTACCCCATCCCCCACATCCAGGATTTTTCAGTGCACCTGGCTGGGACCTCCATTTTTTCTAAAGTAGATTTAGTACGGGGATACCACCAGGTTCCTGTGCATGTGGAGGATGTCCCTAAGACCGCTGTTATCACGCCTTTCGGCCTGTTTGAGTTTTTGCGCATGCCTTTTGGTCTTAAAGGTGCAGCACAAACATTTCAGCGGTTGATGGATTCAGTCCTAAGGGGTCTGTCCTTCGTATTTGTGTACTTGGACGACATCCTGGTGGCTAGCAGCTCGGCTGAGCAGCACCTGTCCCACCTCCGTGAGGTTTTTCAGCGCCTGGCAGCACATGGCCTGATTGTAAATACAGCGAAATGCCAGTTTGGGCTGCCAGTCATTGACTTTTTGGGCCACCGCATTTCCGCAAGTGGTGCCGTCCCGTTACCAAA
>JBBPBX010046500.1:14113-26573 GCA_038048925.1 Garcialebias charrua | reverse complement strand
TTTGGTCAAAATCCGTAAATCCGTTAATCCTTCAATAATTTTAAATTATTGACGGACCACGACTTTCAGTCTCATCTCGTCAACGAAAACTCACACACATTTCGTCATGTTTTAGTCATTAAAGAGCAATGTTTATTTTGTTACCGTCTCATTATTATCATGAAAAAGGGGGTGTCAACAAAAAAATTTCATCATCGTCACGCTAACGAAAACAACACTGCTCACATCAAGAAGGTCCTGGGTTCAATCCCTGGCTGGACCTGGGGTGTTTCTGTGTAGAGTTTGTATGTTCTTCTTGTGCTTGCATGGGTTTTCTCCGAGTACTCCAGTTTGCTCCCACAGATCAAAAACATGCATGTTGATATGCCTTCAGGCCCAGACCTCTCTTGCCAAAGAGATCTGTGATTTCACTGGGATTTACCTGGTTAAATAAAGATTAATAAGTAATAATAATAAATAAATAATTGTGTGTCATGTCCAATTTTTGAAAAACCTTGATAGAGCGAGTCCACGAAAAATGAACTGCGAAGTAGCGAGGGACTACTGTATTGTCCAACCTTCAAAAAACTGGTTCCATGTTTTCTGCCATAGATTGTTAATGAGACTTTCGCTTGTAAACCGACCTTAAATGCTTTACTTTGGATTTTGGCCCTGACGAGAGTACATGTCACACAAATACAGTATGTCTGAAATATTTGTTGACTACTTTTCCATGTTTTCCTGCTCATTGCACAGGGTTCCTTCATGGAGTGCAGGCCATATGGAAGCATTTCCCACCGCTTTCACCGTGAATGTGCCTCTATATTGAATGATCGCATCTTTTGTCCCCACTGTGGAGAGGATGCCAGCGGGGCGACGAACGTCACAGTTTCAAAGCCAGACCCATCACCCTCTGTCCCCAGATCAAACCCTGGGCCGGCACTTCCTGTTCTAGCCACCCTGCCGTCAGTTCCAACAACACCGGCTGTGCCTCAAATACTGAGAGCGAAGAAGAGCAGCGAGCCCCGGAGGAGCAGAGATCTGAGTTTGAGCAGGTCAGACCGCTTTGATTATTCTTTTCATGGGCAGAAAATGAAAACGTCGCTCTGATTCTCTTTGTTACAACCCAGGCATAAGTGTAATTATGGTAATGTGTTTGTTTGATTTCTAAAGACCAAAAGGAGAAGGTGCACATTTTGCAGATAGACATCCTAAAGAGTCGCTGGAGAGCATCCTTGTGTCACTGGATGATGAAAAGTAAGTTTGCAGAGAAATGCATAAAAAAGTATTTTAGTGTGAGACATTAAACTGATTTAGTCCTTTTTATTTTTAGCCTGAAAGTCAAAAAGGTGACGTTTCCTGCCAGGCAGCTTTACGTTTCTGCAAAGCAAGGAGACCTGACGAGAGTCATTCAGCTTCTAGGTAACTCAAACACGGTCAAATTGCTCTCAGGCTCTTCAACTTGCCTCACCTGAGAGTCAGTGAAAACGTGAAAATATGAACTCTGGGTTTGTTACATTGGCCTACGGTATATTCTACCTTCCAGTGACGCACAGTCAGGGGAGGCAGTGCCTCATCTGTCAGCATGACAACTAAAATACTGACAGTGTTAAGAAAAAATACATTTAACCACTTGACTGTTCTATAAAAGTGTTTTATAAAACTGTTTTCTGATTTATTTCAACACGTGGTCAAAATCGCCGACTTTACACATTGTCTGTTCAAGCAATGCAGGGTAGTGCTCTGGTTCACTTCTGGGGGCGCTGTGTCATATAGTACAATAAATGAAGTACCGGTAGGCAGTTGGAACATGCCCATTGCTGTCTCTCTTTATATCGTCAATATACATGTTTGAGTACACATGTGCTGCACATGTTGATGTTCTACAGTCTGTTTAATATATTGTATGAATGCATGTAACATGTTTCTTGTTTTATTTTTATCCATCCATCCATCCATTGTCTTCCGCTTATCCGGGGTCGGGTCGCGGGGGTAGCAGCCTAAGTAGGGAGGCCCAGACTTCCCTCTCCCCAGCCACTTGGAGCAGCTCCTCTGGGGGAATCCCAAGGCGTTCCCAGGCCAGCCGAGAAACATAGTCCCTCCAGCGTGTCCTGGGTCTTCCTCTGGGTCTCCTCCCGGTGGGACATGCCCGGAACACCTCACCAGGGAGGCGTCCAGGAGGCATCCTAACCAGATGCCCGAGCCACCTCAACTGGCTCCTCTCGATGTGGAGAAGCAGCGGCTCTACTCCGAGTCCCTCCCGGATGACTGAGCTTCTCACCCTATCTCTAAGGGAGAGTCCAGACACCCTGCGGAGAAAACTCATTTCAGCCGCTTGTATCCGAGATCTCGTTCTTTCGGTCACAACCCAAAGCTCATGACCATAGATGAGGGTGGGAACGTAGATCGATCGGTAAATTGAGAGCTTTGCCTTTTGACTCAGCTCTCTCTTCACCACGACAGACCGGTACAGCGCCCGCTTCACTGCGGACGCTGCACCTATCCGCCTATTGATTTTATTTTTATTTCATTTATAAATTTGTTCATTTTAAAATACAATACAAAACAATCCCATAAACGACAAGATTACAAAATGTAAAAATGAAAGGTTGCAGAAAGAAGAAAAAAATCTTATTTTATACATATACAGTATATATATACCGGTATATATATACATATATATATGCCCCTTTTTTCAAACAATCAGTTCAAACAATAATAATCTTCAAGTAACAGAACAAAATGAATAACACTTTCTAATTTTTGTAACTCTAATACAATACACATTAAGCTACTTTATATATATATTTTAAACAATTCAGTTTTGATCATTTTCTTAAATGTACACATTGACTTGGCATTTTTAACATTTCTGGTACTCTCCAAACCAGGGGTCACCAACCTTTTCGAAACTGTGAGCTACTTCATGGGTACAGAGTCATACAAAGGGCACCAATTTGATAAACTCTTCGGAAATAACAAAGCGCAAGTTGAAAGAAATGTATACTAAACACATTTTTAAGAACATATTTTTAAGATAGACATTTTAAAATACATCCATCCATCCATTATCTTTACCCGTTTATTCCATTTTGGGTCACGGGGGTCGTCGGTGCCCATATCCAGCAATCACAGTGCGAGGGGCAGGGTACACCCTGGACAGGTCGCAAGTCCATCACAGGGCCACACATAGAGACAAACGAGTCAAACAACCATTCACTCTCTCACTCACACCTAGAGACAATTAACAATCAGCCTAACATGCAGGTTTTTGGTCTGTGGGAGGAAACCGGAGTACCCGGAGGAAACCCACGCATGCACAAGGAGAACATGCAAACTCCACCCAGAAAGGCCCCCGGACCGGGATTTTAAAATATATACTGTATAAATACAAAAAAAGAATAACAACTGAATAAAATGACATTTTAAATGCAGGTTAGTAGTGAGTTTTGCTATTTTTAAAACAGGACCGGGGGCACCTCAAATGGTCCTTGGGGGCACCCGGGTGCCCGCGGGCACCACGTTGGTGACCCCTGCTCCAAACCATTCCACAATCCAATTCCCTGGATTGAGGTGGACCGTCCCTTCAAACTAGTTCTGTATTTTGGTTTTACAAATATCTCTGTCCCTTTAAGATTGTAACAACATTGTCTTTTAGTGCATTGATGATGTAACCAACCTCAAAACCATCACTGTTCGGGCAAATCAGAAGCCATGGCTTACAGCAGAGGTTTACAGACTCCTGAGAGCCAGGAATGCTGCCCTCACAGCAGGAGATCAGGTGGGCCTGAGGACAGCTAGAAACAACCTGGCCCGGGGCATCAGAAAGGCCAAGAAGCAGTATTCCAGGAAAATAGCTCACCGCTTCAAGGACAGCAAGGATACATGGAGTCTGTGGCAGGGAATACAGACCATCACAAACTACAAACCATCCCCACAGACCTGTGACAGCACAACCTCTACGCTGAATGAACTGAATGACTTCTTTGCTCGGTTTGAGGCATGTAACAGCACACCTGCACAAAAACTCACCCCCTCTCCCGATGACCAGGTGCTGGCGCTGTCCTCAGACAGCGTGAGGCGATCATTCATCAAGATCAACGCCCGGAAAGCTTCTGGTCCTGACAACATACCTGGTCGTGTGCTGAAGGACTGTGCAGGAGAACTCGCAGCGGTCTTCACGGACATCTTTAACATCTCGCTGAGTCAGGCCATCGTCCCCACCTGTTTCAAAGCCACCACCATCATCCCTGTCCCAAAGAAGGCAACGCCCTCCTGCCTCAATGACTATCGTCCAGTAGCACTCACCCCCATCCTGATGAAGTGCTTCGAACGGCTAGTCATGAAAAGCATCACATCTGTCCTCCCTGCCTCCCTGGATCCCTTCCAATTTGCATATCGGCCTAATCGCTCAACCGACGATGCCATCTCCTCTGCCCTCCACACAGCTCTCACACATCTGGACACGAAAGACTCCTATGTCAGAATGCTGTTCATCGACTTCAGCTCAGCATTCAACACCATCATCCCCCAACAGCTCATCCTTAAACTGGACAGTCTGGGGCTGAACACCTCAATGTGTAACTGGCTGCTAGACTTCCTGACCGGGAGACCACAGGCAGTACGGGTCGGGAATAACACATCCAGCACCATCACATTGAATACAGGAGCCCCACAAGGATGTGTGCTGAGCCCCCTTCTATTCACCCTGCTAACACACGACTGCACACCATCATACAGCTCCAACCACTTCATCAAGTTTGCGGACGACACAACAGTGGTGGGTCTCATCAGCAACAACGATGAGACGGACTACAGGAACGAGGTGAGCCGCCTGGCCTTGTGGTGCGGACACAACAATCTCACTCTCAACGTGGAGAAGACAAAGGAGATTGTTGTGGACTTCAGGAAGAGGGATGCCCAACATGCCCCTCTGACCATCAACAGCACCACAGTGGAGAGAGTGGACAGCACCAAGTTCCTGGGAGTGCACGTCTCAGAGGACCTGTCCTGGAGCAGGAACACTGCATCACTGGTCAAGAAGGCTCACCAGCGCCTCTACTTTCTCCGCAAGCTGAAAAGGGCTGGAGCTTCAACCCCCATCATGTGCACCTTCTACAGAGGTGCCATAGAAAGTGTCCTGACCAGCTGCATCACTGTGTGGTTTGGTGCATGTACTGCATCCTGCCGCAAGAGCCTCCAGCGCATCGTGAGAGCAGCTGAGAAGATTGTCGGCACCTCCTTCCCCTCACTGCAGGACTTACACAGCAACCGCCTCACTCGGAAAGCTCTCTGCATGGCAGGTGATCCCACACACCCACTACACAGCTGCTTCAGCCTGTTGCCTTCAGGGAGGAGACTGAGGAGTCTCCAGGCTCGAACCAGCAGACTAAATGACAGCTCTGTTCATCAGGCAGTCAGGATGCTTAACTCTCTGCCTGCTCTGCCCTCCCTCCCACTTGTACTGCCTTAATCACAAAAAACTTTCACACATTACCACACAACACAAAGATTTTAACACTGGACTCTGTGTCATCAAAACGGGTTATTCACTCAACTCACGGTCATGTGCTCATTCAGTTTGCACTACTTCTTATATTCGCACTAATGTTTGCATTACATTACTGCCTATAGTCATACTACTGTTTACATTCACTGTTTACATTTATTACTACTGTTTTCATTCAATACTACTGTTTACATTTATTACTACTGTTTACATTTACACTACTTTTTATATCTACACTACTGCTGATATATATTTTTTACTAGCCTTATTGCATATGCCACTTTACCTCTATACCAATATCAACTACCTCATACATATACTGTGTACATAAACTTCATATGCTGCTTTGTCACTCTATTACAAATGTCAATGCCAGAACTTTCATTTTATTTTATAGATATACTTTTTACACTTTTATACTACTATGCAAAAAACTCAGGACAGTATTACACTTTTGTTATTTCATTTTATGCTTATGTTTATTAAATGTTTAGTGTTTTAGTGTTGGTGTAACTTTTCATACTTTCATACTACTACTATGCAAAAACTACTATGCAAAAACTCAGGACAGTATTACACTTTTATTATTTCATTTTATGCTTATGTTTATTAAATGTTTTAGTGTTTTAGTGTTTAAATGTTTACTGTTGCACCGAGGGACAGAGAGAAATGCAATTTCAATCCTGTGTATGTCCTGTACATATGGCAGTTTTGACAATAAAGTTGACTTTGACTTGACTTTGACTTTTAACAAAATGTATTTGGATATTTAAAGGTAATGTGTTATTCTGAGCCCTATACATAACTGATAAAATATTATAATCTACCAACTCATGGAACTTCAATTACTTCAGTTGATAAAAATTATTTACTTGATGGATGACAGTAATGCTTTCTGGTGATAATTCTTACAGCTCTTTTCTGTAAACCAAAATAGGCTTTGTGATTGTTGTAACCCTAACCCTAACCCCCAAACATCAGTACAATAAATTAAGTGTGGAACAATGATTGTGTTATACAACATATACAGAGCTTTATCATGTAATAAGTCCCTGACTTAGTACAGTACTGCAATAGATTTAGCTATTTTTATTCTTACAGAATGTATGTGTTGTTTCCATGTCAGTTTGTCATCAATGATAACACCCAAAAACTTCACCTCACTCACTCTACAAATCTCAACACCATCAATTTTAAATGGAACATCAACAGTTCTTTTTTTTTATTACTGAATATCATGTACCGGTAATTAGTTTTATCTAGATTTAATGATAACATATTAAGTTTAAACCAAGTTTGTATTTTAACAAATTCTGTCTTCATCAACTCCAACATCTGTTCTATATCTTTACCCAAACAAAAAAATGTGGTATCATCTGCAAAAAGAACACATTTAAGGAGTCCTGACACATTGAACTGTTGAAAACTGTTGATGTTCCACTCAAAATTGAGGGTGTTGAGATTTGTAGAGTGAGTGAGGTGAAGTTTTTGGGTGTTATTATTGATGACAAACTGACATGGAAACAACACATAAATTCTGTAAGAATAAAAATAGCTAAATCGATTGCAGTACTATACAAGGTCAGAGACCTATTGAATGATAAAGCTCTGTATTTGTTGTATAACACAATCATTGTTCCACACTTAATCTATTGTATTGATGTTTGGGGGAAAGCGTGTAAAACAATCACAAAGCCTATTTTTGTATTACAGAAAAGAGCTGTAAGAATTATCACTAGAAAACATTACTGTCATCCATCCAGTACATTATTTTATCAACTGAAATTATTGAAGTTCCATGATTTGGTTGATTATAATATTTTATCAATTATGTATAGGGCTCAGAATAACGAATTACCTTTAAATATCCAAATGAATTTTGTTAAAAGACAAAGTTGTTATAATCTTAAAGCTGGGGTATGTAAGATTGTAATGTAGTCTGTAACTTTTCAAACAATATATTTTTAACATATTTCTTCACTCTGTCACTATCTACTGACAAACTGATGTTAGACAAAGTAATCTCTGAAAAAAACTATAGTCCCCTTGCTTCTCTATCAGCATTTATAAAAACACTAAAAACACAGAGTGACCAGGACAATGACAGCCAATAAAAACAGAGTTTGTAACCAGCCAATTAAAAACAGAGCTTGAATTTGAATCAGCCAATAAAAACAGAGCTTGAATTTGAATCTCAGCAGAGCCTCCCCCTCAGAGCCATATATGGCTCTGAGGGGGAGGGATCAGAATGCTTTGCCTGTTGAAAATTTTTCTAAGTTCTGCACTCTACAGAAAGTTACACATAGCACCTTTAAGGGGACAGAGATGTTTGTAAAACCACAATTCCGAACTAGTTTGAAGGGACGTTCTACCTCAATCCAGGGAATTAGATTATGGAATGGCTTGGAGAATGTAGTTAAAAATGCCAAGTCACTGTTTACATTTAAGAAAATGATCAAAAGGAATTTGTTGAAAAAATATATATGAATTAGCATAATGTGTATTGTATCAATTATTAGTTATGTATTAGTATTAGAAAATTAGAAAGAGTTAGTCATTTTGTACTGCTGGTGAAAGATTATTATTGTTTAATCTGATTGTTTGAAAAAAGGGGCAGATATAATAAGATTTATTCTTCTTTCTGCTACCTTTCATTTTTTTTACATTGTGTACGTATCATTAATGGGATTTTCTTGTATTGTGTTTCTTTTGTAAAAAAATGAACAAATTTAATAAACCTTTAAACATTTTAATTTACCAAGTAATTCACATACAAAATAAATACCTTTGGTCTAAGTACAGAGCCTTGAGGAACTCCACATGTGATATTGGGGCGGCCGTGGCGTAGTGGTAATGGCAGTCGTCCCTTGATCGGAAGGTTGGAGGTTCGAATCCCGGTTCCCCGCACCATGTGTCGTCGTGTCCCTGGGCAAGACACTTAACCCAGAGTTGCTCCCGGTAGGACTGGATGGCGCCTTGCATGGCAGTCTGCCGCTACCGGTGTATGAATGTGTATATGAATGGGTAGATGGTTGGTATTGTAAAGCGCTTTGGGGCCCCGCATAGGGGGCTGGAAAGCGCTGTATAAATAAGCTCCATTTACCATTTACACAACAATTTTTAAATTGTGTTAATAGTTTAAATTAAACCAGAGTTAAGATCAATAATCCACTCCACAGCTTTTTCTGAAAATCATCGTCATACTGTATCTGAAGCACGTTAGAGCGAGAGGCTGCAGTCTCAGGATGGGTAGTCTCGGGGACAAAACACCCCATCACCCTTCACTTTCACCTCCCACCCCCCGCCGAACAGATAAACAACCTCCCCCCTCCTTTCTGATGGAGGCTCCAAGTTATTTGTGAAACGCCAAAAAATCTAGACATACAATTTTTTTAAGAAACTAGAAGTTGTAGGGGAAAATGGGTAAAATATATTGATGATCAATTATGAGTTATGCTCATAATATGTAAATAACCTCAGGGCATCACCTACGTATAGGAAATTGATATTTAATCCATCTCTCTTTTAATAAATTAGTTTCTTAAACCCCAAAATGTAAAGTCAGTTCTTCTCTCGTGTACAAAGTATAAAGAGATCAAATTTATCAACACACAGATTAAAAATTACCAGATTCAGTTATGATTTTTATTTATTTTATTACAAAAATAATCTGATATGCAGGTGTTGGTCATAAAATTAGAATATCATGAAAAAGTTTATTTCAGTAATTTCATTCAAAAAGTGAAACTTGTATATTATATTCATCCATTACACATTGTTCTATGAAATATTGTTTTACAAATATTTTATGAATGTTTATTCATAAATGTTTTATGAAATATTATTTATACAGAATCAAGAGAGAAAGGCAAATATCCTCAAAAGAATATCACAGCTCAAGAGACATATCACAGGAAACTATTTTCTGTTTAAAAACAAATGTTCTTTATTTTAACCACAGAAAATCAAATAGCAAGCAAGCCAGAAAACAAACAAGTAACACACTTACATACAATGATTAATGCTTAAACAAATACTCTTCCCCTTTGACATCAAAGTGATTTGAGAGAGCCGTTTGTCAACCACAGGCAGAGTGAGTATTAAAACAATCCGTGCGATTACACATCCCCGTCAGACTCTGAACTCTGGGAGCTAAGCCTGTCTCTTTTTATCCCTTTAGATAAGGATTGTTTGCGAAACAAAGTTGGCCAGGCTTCTTTCCACAAACAGTCACATTATCTTTATGAACTAGAGTAGCAAAGCTCCGGAGATGACTTGATCAATACTGACTATTCCTGTGATGATGAAATCAGCACAGTTTAACTTCTTATCTCCCAGTTTCCCGGTAGGGACAGACAGGAAAATCACACATAATGTCTGGATGTCTCAGACTTTTTAAGACTGATCAGAGAACAAACTTATTTATTCATTATTCACTCCACCCTCTGATCTCTGATCAGTTCTACAAATGTCCACCCTCCATTTTATTCAACAACTAATACATACAAATGTTAAACAAATTAATACAGCAAAGCACAATATTAATAGTTGCACGTCATAGGTTATGTTCATCTGTGGCTTGAACCAATCACTGTGCAATTTAAAAAAAAAAAACAATCTTAAATCCAACGAACGTCAGAAATGTTCCACAATCTTCTTCACTCATGGTTATGAGTGGTTACCATTCTCTGGAAAGGTTCCATTTGCACTTTTACATGTAATGCTTGCAGATTATATGTAGTCCGGTTTACCACCACTGGAATGTCATGTCCGTTGGAACACTTCCTACATACGTAGAAAGTACAAGGACTGCTCACACTTGCCATTACGCATGACTGATTCGTAGGACATCCAAAGTTATCTTGTTTTATGACATGGTTCATCTGTTTTCATAGTAGTCGGCAAGGCCCCCTTTTTCTCCTCCAGGACACGTTCCGGTGTTGCGGAGGAGAGGTCGCCTAGCAACACCCTGGCACTGATGACAACGAAAGTGATAACCCATGAGATACCACTCTCATGGCACTCTCCAGGTTTGGCCATGCCGTCCTCTGTAGCACCATGGTACCGACGACAAACAACGTGATAACCCATGAGATACCACCCTCATGGCACTTTCCAGGTTTGGCCATGCCGTCCTCTGCGCGCTTCTGATCCTCCCACCAGCAGATGCCAAGAAAACACCAGGCTGTGAAGGAACACAATGCTTTTTGACAAATAGAATGACAATGATTAGTTTTCTCTTAGATAAAAGGTTTCATTTTTTACTTTCCCCACCAAAACTAATCTGACCTGTAGGGTCTCTCTACCCCAAACTCAAAATGTCCCTGTTTTAAATGGAGCATCATACCTGCCAATAAATCCATGCCCAATATATATTGTTCAAAACTTAGCAGGTCTGACAGATGTGACGTTCTGTTTTTCACCTTTCTTTTTTCTTTTTCTGTTTCACAACTCGCACCCTCACTGCATCATTGTTCTCCGAAGACTCAGAGTCAGAAGACTTTCTGTTGTTCTGCTTTCCTTCTCCCTTTTCCTGTCTCACAACTCGCAACCTCCCCGTTTCATTATCGTCTGAAGACTCAGAACCAGAGGAGACCTTCACCACTCTGATGGTCTTATTTTTTGTTCCTGACCATCTGTTCAGGTTCACACGGAGGTGCAGAAGGAACAACAGAAGTTTGAAACACATCCCTTAATGCTTGGATCAAATGTTCAACATTGAACCTGGCACACTGGACTTTCAACCCCTTTATCTGACATTGCTTGTTTAACTCCTCTGTTGGTAATCCATCTATTTCAGATAGTGGAACCCCGTACTGTATCAAAGCTTTCCATAAAGCAGAACGAGTTGGTCCCCGTGCATTAAAACCATACTCCCTGTTTTTCTACTTTTCTGTTCTCCAATCTCCCAATGTTCCTAACTCCATGATTCGACTACGAATCTCAGACATAGAAACCTCTGTTGCACCAAGCATTACTGTCAAGATTGCGGTGCGATAGTGTACAGGGGCTGTTCTTATCAGCTGATCCCTCACAGCCTTTGGAATAGGTAACAGCTGATACTGATCCACAGCAGCAACAGTTAAAGCATCCCTTACACACAATCGAACCAATCTCTGTCCACACTCCCGAAGCATGACCCACTGTCCTGTTATCTCTGGCCAGTCAGTGAGAGCTGGATAAGCCTGGCGAACAGCTTCAGCATAAACATCAAATAGAGATCTAGAATCATTCCCTAAATCTCTCACTTCTCTGCGGAAATCAGCATTCACTGTAGCTTCTGTGGACAACCCAGCAAAAGACATCCCATCTCTGGGATCTATTTCCACCTGACCTGCTCCTTCCTCAATTAATCTTGATAACCACACATCTGTATGTTCTCCCGGCTGCTGACGGAGCCTCCTGGACAAGTAAGCTACCTTCTCCTGAGTGTAATCTTCAGTTATCATTCTAAGTTCGGGCTACGGTTGATTTTGTGGGACAGCATCCATAACGTTGCACCATTCTCATGAACAAAGTGACCATCTGCGTCTACTCTTGCTTGTAAAACATCTGGTCTCACCATCTGTTCCTGTCTTCTCCGTTGCACTGGTTTCACACTTTTACTGCGGGATAAGGAGCATAATGAGGTAGTGGACTCTTCCTCTTCTTCATCACTTAAATTATCTCCCCACAAATCTCTGTTCCAGTTAGAGGGATTCCATCCCGTGCCTAACCCAGCTACAAAAGCCCATACTCTTTTGGGTGATACAGACCGTTTCGTCTTCTTCTTTTTTCTTTTTTAACATGGACACCTGAGCCACTGCTTCCTCAGCAATCCGGGCCATGTTTTCTAGCTGTGTGGTTAACAACTGCACATGCTAACGCTGTAATGAAGAGGTCAACTCGGCTTCTTCGAGTGCTTTTTTCTGTGTCAAACTTATTTCATTCTGCCGCTTCCAGGCCGTGGCACAAACCCACAAACGCCATTGC
>JBBPBX010046500.1:0-13963 GCA_038048925.1 Garcialebias charrua | reverse complement strand
ACAAACGCCATTGCAGTCCGTCTACTGGCATTTTTATTTTCACGTCTACTGCTCGTAGAACTTCTAACAAAGTCTCAGTATCTCCATCTCGCAGAGATCATTCCCAATGCTCGTAACGTCCTGCTCCATCTCTCAGGCACAATGCTATGGACTGATAACAGGATATTTCCCATCCTGGTACTACTTCAGTCCTTTCCTGTGTCTTATCTCCTTTTGCTGACTTTCTCTTGAACATTCCTTTGAACATTATGCAGTCTCTCTTTATGATCATGCCGACAACGCCAAAAATGTTCTATGAAATATTATTTTATAAATATTTTATGAATTTTTATTCATAAATGTTTTATGAAATATTATTTATGCAGAATCGAGAGAGATAGGCAAATATCCTCAAAAGAATATCACAACAGCTCAAGAGACATATCATAGGAAACTATTTTCTGTTTAAAAACAAATGTTCTTTATTTTAACCACAGAAAATCAAATGGCAAGCAAGCCAGAAAACAAACAAGTAACACACATACAATGATTAATGCTTAAGCAAATACTCTTACCCTTTGACATCAAAGTGATTTGAGAGAGCCGTTTGTCAACCACAGGCAGAGTGAGCATTAAAACAATCCGTGCGATTACACATCCCCGTCAAACTCTGAACTCTGTGAGCTAAGCCTGTCTCTTTTTATCCCTTTAGATAAGGATTGTTTGCGAAACAAAGTTGGCCAGGCTTCTTTCCACAAACAGTCACATTATCTTTAGGAACTAGAGTAACAAAGCTCCAGAGATGACTTGATCAATACTGACTATTCCTGTGATGATGAAATCAGCACAGTTTAACTTCTTATCTCCCAGCTCCCCGGTAGTGACAGACAGGAAAATCACACATAATGTCTGGATGTCTCAGACTTTTTAAGACTGTTCAAGACTGATCAGAGAACAAACTTATTTATTCATTATTCACACACAGACTGATATACCTGTATTTCACATGTTTATTTTAATGTTGATAATTATAAATGACAACTAAGGAAAACCCCAAATTCAGTATCTCAGAAAATTAGAATACTACTTAAGACCAGTTAAAAAAAATAATTTTTAGAAATTCATTCAACCTTTATTTAGTCAGGTAAATCTCATTGAGCCTCGAGGGCTCATTTACAAAAGCGACCTGCTACAAACTAAAGAATGATGAACAGCAATAGTAGAATTTTCTTAAACAGCAAACAACAGAAAAAAAAAAAACGTAGGAGAGAAATAGAAAGTGAAATGCAAAGTATCAAAACTAGCAAAACACCACAAGGTAGATAAATGTTGGCCAACTGAAAAGTATGAACATGAAAAGTATGAACATGGAAAGTATGAACATGTACAAAACTCAATACTTAGTTGGAGTTCCTTTTACCTGGATTACTGCATCAATGCAGCGTGGCATAGAGTCAATCAGTCTGTGGCACTGCTCAGGTGTTATGAGAGCCCAGGCTGCTCTGATAGTGGACTTCAGCTCTTTTGAATTGTTGGGTCTGGTGTATCACATCTTCCTCTTCACAATACTCCAATACTCCATAGATTTTCTATGGGGTTACGGTCAGATAAGTTTTCTGGCCAATTAAGAACAGGGATACCATGGTCCTTAAACCAGGTACTGGTAGCGTTGGCACTGTGTGCAGGTGACAAGTCCTGTTGGAAAATGAAATCTATATCTCCATAAAGTTGGTCAGCAGCAGGAAGCAGGAAGTCTCTAAAACTTCCATGTAGATGGCTGTGTTGACCTTGGACCTAAGAAAACACAGCGGACCAACACCAGCAGATGACATGACACCCCAAACCATCACTGACTGTGGAAACTTGACATTGGACCTCAAGCAACATGAATTCTGTGCCTCTCTCCTCTTCCTTCAGACTCTGGGACCTTGATTTTCAAAGGAAATGCAAACTGTACTTTCATCAGAAAACATAACTTTGAACCACTCAGCAGCAGTCCCAGGTGAGACGCTTCTGACCCTGTCTCTTGTTCAAGAGTGATTTGACACAAGGAAAGAGACAGATGAAACCCTTGTCTTACATACATCTGTGCGTGGTGGTTCTTGAAGCACTGACTCCAGCTGCAGTCCACTCTTTGTGAATCTCCTCCACATTTTGGAATGGGTTTTGTTTCTCAGTCCTCTCCAGGGTTCAGTTATCCCTATTGCTTGTACTTTTTTTCCTACCACATCTTTTACTTCCCTTCACCTCTCTATTAATGTGCTTGGACACAGAACTCTGTGAACAGCCAGTCTCTTTAGCAATTACCTTTTGTGTCTTGCCCTCCTTGTGCAAGGTGTCAATGGCCGTCTTTTGGACAACTATCAAGTCAGCAGTCTTCCCAATGATTGTGTAGCCTACAGAACTAGACTGAGACCATTTAAATGCCTTTGCAAGTGTTTTGAGTTAATTAGCTGATTAGACTGTGGCACCAGGTGTCTTCAATATTGAACCTTTTCACAATATTCTAATTTTCTGAGATACTGAATTTGGGGTTTTCATTAGTTGTCGGTTATAATCATCAACATTAAAATAAACATTTGAAGTAAATCAGATCGATCTACGTTCCCACCCTCATCTATGGTCATGAGCTTTGGGTTATGACCGAAAGAACAAGATCTCGGATACAAGCGGCTGAAATGAGTTTTCTCCGCAGGGTGGCTGGACTCTCCCTTAGAGATAGGGTGAGAAGCTCAGTCATCTGGGAGGGACTCGGAGTAGAGCCGCTGCTTCTCCACATCGAGAGGAGCCAGTTGAGGTGGCTCGGGCATCTGGTTAGGATGCCTCCTGGACGCCTCCCTGGTGAGGTGTTCCGGGCATGTCCCACCGGGAGGAGACCCAGAGGAAGACCCAGGACGCGCTGGAGGGACTATGTTTCTCGGCTGGCCTGGGAACGCCTTGGGATTCCCCCGGAGGAGCTGCTCCAAGTGGCTGGGGAGAGGGAAGTCTGGGCCTCCCTACTTAGGCTGCTACCCCCGCGACCCGACCCCGGATAAGCGGAAGAAGATGGATGGATGGAAGTAAATCAGTCTGTGTGTAATGAATGAATATAATATACAAGTTTCCCTTTCTGAATGTTATTACTGAAATAAATCAACTTTTTCATGATACACAGTATTTAATTTTATGACCAGCACCTGTAGTTCTGGATGTCAACATCAAACTGGTTGATCCACTATGAGAAGGTGCTATAAGACTGAGTTTGTTGCAGCTCCTCAGACTGACAGTCTTTTGGATTAAAGATGAAACATTTAAACAATTTTTATTTTTTACTTTTTGCATCTGTCCAGAGGACATGACTTAACTGTTACACAGTGTGGTTTGATTATTATTTCAGTTTCTCATTATTTTTGTGTTTTTATGTTTTTATTTTTGTTGCTTTTAATTATGGTACATCTTCTTGTTTTTATTTTACTGTGTTGATCTTATTGTTAATCACTTTGGTAACAGCTGCTGTTTTAAAGGTGCGTTATAAATAAATAGGACTTGACATTCAGACATCACTACTCCATCTCTACAAAGATAATCTGAATCTGTAGAGTCTAATCAGAGCTTTATCACATTCATACACTGATGGGACACATCAGAGGCAATGAGGGGTTCAGTGTCTTGCCCAGGGACACTTCAACATGTGACTGCTGGTGGAATTGAACCCCCAACTTTCCAGCCACAGCTGCCCTTGAGGGTCATCTATCATTGTTAAAGTGTGGTAAACATTTTGACTAAAGTCTGCACCACATTGTCTCCACAGATCAGTCTTGTGTGGAGAAGAATGTTGTCTGTCAGAACAAATGAAACAACTCAAAGTGCTTATGAATCCTCGCTGCTTGTGGGACTGAGTTTGTTGTGGCTCCTCAGATTCATGAAGTCCTTTGGACGAAGGACAAAATGTCTCAACAAACAACCAAAAAAACATCCAGAGCACCTGCCTGAACTTTGTTGGATTTGGTACCTGATTATTGAGCATGTTCTTTGATCAAACCTCTTTTTTTTTTTTACAGTGGATGGGAAGGACCCCAACCTTTTAATGGAGGGTCAGAACAAACGCACCCCACTTCATGCAGCATCTGCAGAGGGTCATCAGGAGATCTGCCACATGTTGGTCCAGGTGAGGCGACCCAAGCTGTAGTACTGCAACATGTGGAACGCTGCTCGTGTCTGTTCAGCCCTGGTTTTTCTCAACATCAGTTTGTTTCAGAAGTCTGTGGGTACAGTCAGAGCCATTTCACTACGTCAGAGTCAGAGAATCTTTATTGTCATTTGCATCACATGTGGTACATGTGATGAAACGAGATTATGTACACAGGGTCCCAGTTTCATCCAACAATAAAAAGTAAAAGAAAAACAATAATAAGATCTAAGATATGAACTAAGAAAAACATCAACTAAAAAATGCACTAATATAATAGAAAAACATCATTACAAACAGCAGCACGAACATGAGTCTGTATGAGCAGATGGTCACAAATGAACACACAGCAACAAGAAACAGATCAGCATCAGCATGATGTGATATTTCACTACTTTTCATACTTATTAATAAATTCATAATAAAAAATTAACACTATCAATAAAAAGCCTTTGTGAAATAAAGATTATGTTCTGTTCAAACATTTAAATGAAGCATGTCAGTGAAGTCCTTGCAGATCTCTCTGGGGATGATGCTGACTCTGTCTGTGCACCCAGGCTGGAGCCAACCTGGACACGTTTGATGAGGAGCACAGAACTCCGTTGATGGCAGCCTGTGAACACAACCAGCTGGACACTGTTTGCTACCTGCTCAGAGCTGGAGCTGCCATCGGCCACAAGGTGGGTCAGCACCTGGTAGCTTACTGACCTTATGAAACCTTCTCCATCACCCATCGCCCTCTGGTAACCGTTACTTGGTTGTTATCACAGCTGGTTCAGCCTCTAAATATTTGTCTAATGAGCTCTGGGTTGGATTAACAAGATGGGCATAACTCATATGTTACTGCATTTTTTAAACTACGTATTGTGATCTAAATGTTCTTGCACTGCTTTGTCAGATTCATAGGCAGAAAAAGATGCAGTCCAGTTTTACAGAAACTACTTTCTCCTCCACAGTAACGATGCAACAGTTACCATCACTAAAGCTAAGGCTGGACCAAGTCAACTCAGAGCTGTGTCTGTGTGTGTGTGTGTGTGTGTGTGTTGGGGGGGAAACAGATATATGATTTAAAAAAAAAAACGTCTTACTTTGGAACTAAGACACTAAAATTAGACTCATTCAATCTTTATTTATTCAGGTTAGTCTCAGTGAGCCTTGAGGACTCATTTACAAGAGAGACCCATTTTAAACAAAGAACACAGTTAAGGTACAGACAATAATAAACAACAATTAGATATAAATAAAATAAAAATAAAAGTAGTTATAAAGTGCCTTATAAAACAAGGTAAAATACTAAAAACAAGAACATTTTTGCTTTGAATTTTCTTTTGACTTCATCACATATTTAAAATCCCTCAGAGAGGTCAAGGTCGAGAGCTTCAGATCTTTTTGCAAGGTGTTCCAGGAAACAGGAGCGGAGTAGGAGAAAGACCTTTTTGCTGAGTTCAGTCCACCCTGAGGGGACATTGCATGTGATCATGTCCTAAGAGTGCACGCTGTAGCTGCACTGACGAAGTGACATGTAGGAGGAGATGTATGAGGCAACAAACCAAGAAGGGATTTAAAGATGAAAATGTTCCATTGAGAGAGTCTGTGTGAAGTTAATGATGACCAGTTAACCAGGGTGCAGTGATGGTATGGTAGTTAAAACCAGTGAATCTTAGTGCACCATGATAGACAGCGTCCAACATCTGCAGGGTGCTTGTAGGAGCATTCATGTAAAAAATGTCACCGTAGTCAATAGAGGGAAGGAAAGTCACAGTTACAAGGTGTTTCCTGGTGTTCAGAGTTAGACAGGATCCATTTCTGAACAAGAAACCCAGTTTTAATTTCAGTTTCTTTATCGAATTTTCAACATGAGGCTTAAAAAGAGATGTGCATCAATCAAGATACCCAAGTATTTGCAAGAATCCACAAACCCAATAGGAGCACATTTTGAGGAAAAACAAATCAGAGGAAGGACTGTTGGGACCGACTTCCTGTTTGAAAACAACATCCCTTTGGTTTTATCAGCATTTAGCACCAGTTTGAGATGGAACAAATCTGACTGGAGGATGTCAAATGTAGACTGGAAAAGCTGGAAAACCGTATCAACAGTTTTAGCTCGACAATAAACAACTGTGTCGTCAGCATAGAAATGTAAGGATGCATCAGGGAAGTTTTGACCTATATTACTTAAATAAATTGTAAAGAGAGTGCATCCTAAAACTGAGCCTTGTGGCATACGGTACTATCATTGACAGTTACATAGCTAGAAGAAGTATCATTATGGTCTCAATAGACTGTTGTGTGACTCAACAGACCACCTGTTTTTGTCTTATTGCTATGATAACATGGTTTTAGGTAAACACAAGTTTGCACCCCCTTTTTAGAAAACATGAGGATTGGCGCTGCACTGAGCAGGCATCTACAAAGGAGAAAACATGCCCACCCCCTGACCCCCAGTAAGGCTAGTGGATGTGTGTTAATGACATCACGTTGGCATAACTCAACTGTGGTTTTCAACTGGAGGGTCGGGGGTTAAATCCACAGCCTATACAGTGTGTCAAAGTGTCCTTGGAAGACATCGACACGTAGGATGTAAATTATTTTATATGAACTGGCCATACAGGAATGCCTGTCTTTAAATATGCAGACTTTTTCTTGTTTCAGACTTTCGTCCACGTGTAAATAGCATTTTAAGAGCTCCTAAAACACATTTTGAAACTCTGTTCCAGAGTCAAATCAATCCTTAAAAACCAGTTGTGTTCGTGTCAACAGCTTCAAAAACAACTGTGATGTCACTGTCTCACCTTCAGTTTAACAAACAGCTGCAAGCTGACAGAGGTAACAAGAATATTTACAGGCTTGTGTTTTGTTGCAGATGTCAGCTGCCCAGCTACAGCTGAACATTTATATTCTGTATTACTTCAATGGTCAGACAAGCTGATGAACAAGAACATTTCTGCAAATAATATGGGACAAAAATGTTTTGATCACTTACCTGAACATTGTTTGTCAACAATACAGGTAGTCCCCGACTTACGAGCGCTCTGACCTACGAGGTTCCGGACTTACGAGCTGGCGAATTTTTGGAAAAAACGCAAAAAATACAGAATTTTTCTGTGTTTTTTCACCACAGTTCGTTAGCTAAACATGTGGACACACGTTTCCGATCATTTTTATGCACTCGTAAGCAGTTTTTCGATGAAAAACGAGTGTTTGTAGTCGCGCTAGCAAAACCGTTCCAACTTACGAGCGAAATTCCGGACTTACGAGACACGTGGCGGCCGTTCCAAGTTACGAATTTTCGCTTTACGAGCAACTCGTTGTAACGGAACTCGCTCGTAAGTCGGGGACTACCTGTATATATTATAAGTTTAACCAAAATGATAAATAGGAATATTTTTAAGACAGGCACTTTTGTACAAGTACCTCATCCTGATATGCTTTGAACCTGCTACAAAAAGATTGTTCTGTCATTTTAACAGGTTTACCAGGCACTGGTACAGTAATTCTGTTTATTTTCTGTCAAATTCAAAGTTTGTCTGCATTAAATTATCATTGATATTAATTTTGAACTATCATGTTTGAGTCATGTTTGAAGAGGCAGGGTGAGGCTTCGGGGGTAGACAAGTCCATTATCATGGCAGAGGTCATCAAGGTAGTTGAAAAGCTCCTCGGTGGCAGGGCGCCAGGCATGGGCGAGATTAGCCCCGAGATGCTGAAAGCTCTGGATGTTGTGAGGCTGCCATGATTGACACATCACCTGTGATGTGGCAGACTGAGGTGGTGGTACCCATTTTTTAAAATGGGGACCGGAGCTCATGATCCAATTATTGTGGAATGATGCTTCCCACCTCCTCCTCGAAAGTTTCCTTCAGGTTGTTGGAAGGGAGGCTCGGACCGATTGTCAAACCCCAGATTCAGGAGGAACAGTGTGGCTTATGTCCTGGTTGTAGAACAGGTGGACCAGATCTTCACTTCTGGAGTTACTAAGGGGATCATGGAAGTTTGCTTCTCCAGTCTACATATATTTTGTGGACCTGGAGAAGGCTTGTGACTGCGTTCCTCGAGGCAATGTGTGGGAGGTGCTGTGACTGAGTTGCTTTTAAAGTGAAACTAAACCCTAATTTAACTTTTTTTAGCTGAGAAACTCCCTAGAATGGTTTCATAGCACTATGTCTGTGTTAATTTTCATGAAATTGTTCGTATTAGTTTAAATCGGCAATATTTGGTTTAAAAACGTGTTTAGGTAGTCCTATGGGTTGAACAGAGGTTATTACACCCTAATTTCCTTATTGGTCTACGATTCGCAAAGTGACGTATTTTCGCAAGCTTTCGTCACGGACGTGGTTCAAGCAGAGCCAATCCCCTGCGGAGATGAGACGGTCCTCCCTCCACTGCATACCTTATATGGAGTGCTACATTTCACTACTGAAAAGCTCAGCAACAAAGCATATTATAGTTTTCGGAATGGCACTAGTTATTTGTGTATTGTAACTTATTTATTTTAGGAATGTTTTTCACTTCATCGAAACTGTCTGGTTGTATATGTTTTAATACAGTGCGTTAGAGGAGCAGTGCATGAAAGCCGAGTTGGCTCAATGGTGTATACACTGGGTTTGAATATGGGAGACCCAAGTTCGATCCCCGGTCACGGAGTACTCTCTTTTTTTTTTAAGCCTTTTGTTTTGGATAGGTCGGGTCATCTACATCTACAGTACATGTTTATTCTTTGTTGTTGCTTGGTTTATGTTGTTGGCTACAGTTCTAGTTTATTGTAGGTTGTTGCTGGAGGAGGCTTGGACGCAGGAAACCCCCCACCTCCTCGCCTCCTTTAGGCGGTGCCTCTACAGTCTATCGGAACGCCCATTTTGTTGAAGATTTTGAATCTGAACTTGGGGAGGAGTTAAAGATCCAGAGGCCGTTTAGTTTCACTTTAAGAACTTTCCAGTCCCTATATAACCAAAGCAGGAGCTGTGTTATTGTCCCAGAGTTGAGCTTTTTAAATTTTTTTTATTGATTGCAATATATTAATCCCCAATGGGGAAATTCATTCTCTGCATTTTTCCCATTGCACATGTGAGCACACACATGTGAAGCATAGGGCTCCCATTTAAGGTGCCCGGGGAACAGCTGGTTCTCAGCTGAGCTTGTTCTCAGTGTAGGTTGGGCTCCACCAGGGCTGTGCCTTGTCTCCAATCCTGTTTGTGGTGTTCATGGACAGGATCTCAAAGCACAGTTGTGGAGAAGAGGGACCGTTTGGTTTGAGAACCTCAGGGTTTCAGCTCTGCTTTATGCAGATGATGTGGTTCTGCTAGTGTCTTCAGGCCAAGACCTCAGTTTGCACTGAGGCAGTTTGCTGCTGGAATGAGAGTCAGTTCCTCTAAATCTGAGGCCATGACCAGAAATGGTTGAAATGCCTCGCTTGGGTCAGGGGGTGGGGGGTGGACTTTGCCTCAGGTGGAGGAGTTCAAGTACCGATATCTGGGTGCCTTGTTCACATGTGATGATAGGATGGAGTGGGACATGGTTCGATGGATTGGTGTCTCATCCGCAGTGATGAGGGCATTGCATTGGTCAGCTGTGGAAATATAAGATGGCGTCCGACCCGTGTACATGGCTTGCAATCCTCCTCTGCTGACGGTACTGTATTTGGATTTTTTGTGTTTTGTTGTTTTTCAACGGGAACATAAACGCGCTACTGGTGTTTGATCGACAGCAGCTCCTGGATCTGAGTTTCTCTGCCGCTGATGCCACTTATTTGGGCCAGTATGAGCAACAGCCTGATTTTTAATCAATACAGGGCAGGCAAAAGAGAGCACATTACACCAGTCTTGGCCTTCCTGCACTGGCTACCGGTTCATCTCCGAATCTAGTTCAAAATTCTCTTGTATGTCTACAAATCACTGAACAGTCTTGCCCCCTCCCTATCTCTCTGATTTGCTACACCCGTATGTCCTACCACGTTCTCTGAGTAGGGATGGGAACCGAGAACCGGTTCTGTTAGAGAACCGGTTCTTAAAAGTCCAATTCCATGGAATTGTAGGTTGCGTGTCTTAACGATTCAGCTTATCGGTTCTGCTAACACGCTAACCGCCATTTTGAAGAGGGCAGATGGAGAAATACTTTTTTTAATCCAACAGATTTGACCATTTGAACCGGTTAAGCTCAGAAAAACCTTGTGCTATAAAGTCAGTGACTTTATAGCACAAGGTTTTTCTGAGTTTAACCGGTTCAAATGGTCAAATCTGCTGGATTAAAAACATTATTTCACCAGTTGCCCTCTTCAAAATGGCGGCCGCCATTTTGAAGAGTAAAATTGGCGAAATGAACCCAAAATACATAAAATTAACGACTCACCGTCGAGTGGTCGACACAAAACACACAATAGAATCCTCCGGCCGCGTTAATTTGGCTTGAAACAGCGGGGTTCTCTGCGGATTTATCCAAGTAACCCCAGCACAAACAGCTAGCATAAACGTTAGCACCGAGTTCTTCTTCTTCTTCTAGGTGGAGTTTAATGGCGGTTGGCAAACAACTTAAGGTGCATTACCGCCACCTACTGAGCTGGAGCGTGGACAGGAGATAAACAGGACAAAATAAATAAATAAATAAAAATAACCCAACTAAAGTCTACCTAAGAAGTATGTGTCCTACAAGAAAAGTAGAAAGTGAACCACAACGTCACCAACACAACTAAAAGTGACTGCCAAGTTCTAACTGCAAAAGGAAAATGCAGCCAACCAAGGCCTTTCCGGAAACTCTATCCTATATTATTCGTTTATTATTCAAATGGTTTACTATATTTTTTTACCCAAATGAGAATTGATAACAGAATTGATAAGGAATTGAATCGATAAAGGACATCGATAACGGCATTGATATTGATAATTTCTTATCAATTCCCATCCCTATCTCTGAGGTCAGCGGACCAGTTACTTCTCACAGTTTCAGGAACTCGTCTTAAGCGCAGAGGTGACAGGGCCTTCTCTGTAGCAGGACCAAGACTCTGGAATGAGTTTCCTCTGCTCGTCAGACAGGCCCCCTCCCTCTCGGTTTTCAAATCACGTTTATAATCTTTTTTTATTTTTATTTTTATTTAAAAGCGCCTTTCAGGACATCCCAGGACAAGGTTTAAAAACCCACTACTATTCTGTTGCTTTCAACACCAGATGATCTGTGTTTGGTCGTTATATTTATTATCTGCGATGATTTTATGTCTATATTATGTTTTTTTGTTTTGTTTGTACTTCATTTTGTATGTTGCCTATGTGTTGCCTGTTGTTTGTTTGTTTGTACAGCACTTTGGTTGGCCTTGTCGCTGTTTTAAGTGCTCTACAGTATAAATAAAATGGTATGGTATGGTATGGTAGCTGTGGTGAAGAAAGAGCCGAGTCGAAAGGCAAAGCTCTCGATTTACTGGTCTGTCTATGTTTTGACCCTCATCTAGGATGCATGAGGTTAGGATCATGACCGAAAGAATGAAATCCTGAATACAAGCTACTGAAATAGGCAACCTCTATCGGGTGGTTGGACTCAACTTAAAGATAGGGTGAGGAGCTCCATCATTCAGATGGAGCTCAGAGTATAGCATCTATGCTTCTGCATCAGAAGGAATCAATGGAGATGGTTCTAGCTTCTGATTAGGATGCCTCTCTTTAGAGGTTTTCCAGGCATTTCCCATTGGTAGGAGGCCCTGGGGACAATCTAGAAGTTGCTGGAGGGATGGTGTATCTTCTATGGCCTGGGAGGGCCTCGGAGTTCCCCTGAATAAGCAGGAAAAAGTTGCTGGGTGGAAGGAAGCTAAGCTACTCTCCTGGACTTGTTGCCTCTGCAACCCGATTACAGTATGTAGAAGATGGATGGATGGATGGATGGCTAGACAGTCACTTTTGTCACAGAAATCTTGATGAATCTGAGCACTTCTAAAAAGTAATGGGAGACATAGGGCTGTGCGATATGACGATGTATATCGTGGGGACGATAGAAACGTGTCTATCGTGCTACTTTCCTTCTATCGTCTCTATCGTGATAAATAAGAATAAAAAAATAACTGTCGCAAAGAAGCTTCATATTGTGGTTTTGCGAGATGACGGCGCGGCTTTATGTTTGACGCACGCGCGGGTTTGCGACACATGCTTTACGTGGTTAAACTCGAGAGCAACAGAGACGCAGGCGCATGAAGCCGGTGTCTCAACCATAGATCTCAACAAGGAGAAAACAGCTGCACAGGCAGCCCAAGAAGAATAACTTTTACCAAAAAGAGGGGGAAGCTCACCTTGTTAGCTTCCATTATTTCGCTCCGCTGAAACTCGGAGACAAAATGGGTCCAGAGGACACGAACCCAGAGTCCAACCGAGTCCGAACTCGGGTCCAGTTAACCAATACAAAACAGACCAGAGACACAACAGAACCGCAATCAAACGCAACGTTTTCTCTTTTCTGTTTCTTGCTTTGTTTACTCAAACTTCAGAGCGGATTTCTTCTTCGTGAGTTTCATTAGCAGCTGTTGTTTTACCGCCACCTGCAGGAAAAATTTGGACCAAAGTAGAAAAGGAGTTGTTTGTTTGTTTGTTAGTTTATTCATTTTATAAAATGAAATACAACAATTAACGTATTCATAATAGAAAAAAATAATAAAATGAAAGGTAGCAGATGAAGAATAAATCTTATTAAATCTGCTCCTTATTCATCTAATAACAGTTCAAACAATATTTTCTATAATAACAAAATAAGTAAATAACTCAGTCAATTTTCAATTCACATATATCACACATTAAATTAGATTCATTTATATTTTTTTTAGCAATTCATTTTTTACCAGTTTCTTAAATACAAGGAATGATTTGGCTTCCTTAACATTTGTCATTTGGCATTAAGTCATTCCATAATCGTACTCCTTGAATTAAGGTAGATCTTAGGTAGATCTAGTTTCTACTTTGGTCCAAATTTCCTTGTTCTTTTTGTTCACATTCTTATAAATGTAACTATCTGTAGTAAAATAATAAAATAAAAAAACTTTGGTCCAAATTTTTGCTGTACACACACACACACACATCGTGTTGTATATATCGTGATATATATCGTTATCGTGATATAAAAAAGTCCATATCGTGATATATGATTTTTTCCATATCGCCCAGCCCTAGGGAGACAGCTTCCTCAAGAGAAGCACTCAAGAGTTTCACTGAACATTTGTAAAAGAAAAATACTGAAAATGATTGAAGTTTGAGTTGTAGTTTCCTGGACACAAGGACCTTTGTCTTATTAAATGTTTTTGTTTAATAGAAGAAATGAAAATAATTTATGACCTCACCTCTGTCAAGCATTGAGGAGGTGAAAGTAATGTGCTTTGTGGCTCAAAAGTCTTGTTTAACCCCCATATTAGAACTGCTGGGATCCAGAAGCCAAGAAGAAGAATTGTCTTTTGCTCGGTGTTGGTAACCATTGTGTGTTGTTCAATCATGTCATCATGCAGGATCTCAGAGGTTTCACCTGTTTGCATCTGGCAGCTAAACTGGGGCATTATGACATCGTAAGTCACCTGCTCACCAAGGCATCCAAACACATCAACTGCCAGGTAAAAACACACAAACTGCTGCTGACAGCTGATGTAAAGTGGATTAAAGTGATCCAAGTTCACGAGACTTGCGCGTCTGTTCAGGACGACGGAGGGTGGACTCCCATCACCTGGGCCATCGAGCACAAGCATACAGAGGTGGTTCGCCTGCTGCTGAACAAAGGAGCTGATGTTAACATTAAAGACAAGGTTGTTGACTACCACACAACTTTTACAGTCTACACACAGGATGCTTTCCTGCTATTCTTTAT
>JBBPBX010046499.1:0-26573 GCA_038048925.1 Garcialebias charrua | reverse complement strand
ACAAATGCAAAGACCTGAATCCACACCTAAATACAGACCAAAGTAATTAACTAAACACTGAACACCTGTGGGATATCTGACAGGGGAGGAGGTGCAGGGATGAGAAGGAGCCAACAGAAAACATGACAGGAGCAAAGCCTGTCACTGCTGCCTTCATACATCTCCTCCTACATGTCTCTGCGTGAGTGCAGCTACAGCGTGCGCTCTCAGGACATGATTACCTGCAGTGTTCCATCAGTGAGGACTGAACTTGTCAAAAGGGCCTTCTCCTACTCCTCTCCTGCTTCCTGGAATATCTTACAAAAAGACTTAAAGCTCTCAGCCTTGACCTCTCTAAATGGTTTTAAGAATCTGTTGGAATCCTGGCAAAAACCAATGCAGATTTGTTCCTGTTACTGATTACTGTTACTGATTTCACTTTATAATGTTTTGTTACTTTAATGTTTTGTTTTAATTTGTTAAAAAAATCTGTATTTCTCTTTTATGTTGGTCTATTGTTGATTGTTTAAGGACATTTCTACTATTGCTGTTCATCATTCTTTAGTTTGTAGCAGGTCGCTCTTGTAAATGAGTCCTCGAGGCTCAATGAGATTAACCTGACGAAATAAAGGTTGAATGAATTTTAACACACCTGCAGTAAGACTGGTATATGTATTTTTTTATTTTTGTATGCTTTGTATGTTTTTTATCTTTTTAATTAACTTGTCTTTTGTGTTATTGTACAGCACTTTGGTTAACTCTATGGTTTTTAAAATGTGCCACTTAAAACAAAGTTGACTGATTGATTGATTTATTTTTTTTACACAGATTTTAATACTTTTGTTGGATGTAACTGGGACCCTGTGTACACAATTTTGTTCCACCACATGTGGTGGCATGACAAAGAATCTTGAATCTTTGAATCCTTCAATGAACTTGGATGCTTTAAAATAACGTTATAGTAGGCTACCTTTGAAACACAAGTGCCACCTTGTTCTTCTGGATTTTAAATGGTTAGAAAATTCATGATTTATTAACATGCAGAATACTGAGAAACTTTATTTATGATACATGGTGCTGCTTTCACAAATACTCTGAAAATACAGTAATTTGTTGACGGTCCCTAAGCGAACCACCGCTCCTCAGAGGGACAGTCTGACAGCAGGCGCTCAAGGAGGAAGTGACAGGTGAATCCACGGAGCGTGAACGTGAAATATACAACGTAAAACTAATGTTACAGCACACCTTGGATATATCCTTATATTTAAGCTGATTTCTCATTCAATTTAATTCAGATCGAGGACAGTCTGACAGCAGGCGCTGCGTCTGCTCAAGGAGGTGACAGGTGAATCCACGGAGCGTGAACGTGAAATATACAACGTAAAACTAATGTTACAGCACACCCTGCCTGGATATCCTTATATTTAAGCTGATTTCACATTCAATTTAATTCAGAGGGGCAGTCTGACAGCAGGCGCGCGGCTCAGGAGAAGTGACAAGTGAATCCACGGAGCGTGAACGTGAAACATATACAACGTTATCACGTGGCCACTTGATAATTATCAAGTGGCCACTTAATACTTTCACGTGGCCACTTAATACTTTCACGTGGCCACTTAATACTTTCACGTGGCCACTTAATACTTTCACGTGGCCACTTAATACTTTCACGTGGCCACTTAATACTTTCACGTGGCCACTTAATACTTTCACGTGGCCACTTAATACTTTCACGTGGCCACTTAATACTTTCACGTGGCCACTTAATACTTTCACGTGGCCACTTAATACTTTCACGTGGCCACTTAATACTTTCACGTGGCCACTTAATACTTTCACGTGGCCACTTAATACTTTCACGTGGCCACTTAATACTTTCACGTGGCCACTTAATACTTTCACGTGGCCACTTAATACTTTCACGTGGCCACTTAATACTTTCACGTGGCCACTTAATACTTTCACGTGGCCACTTAATACTTTCACGTGGCCACTTAATACTTTCACGTGGCCACTTAATACTTTCACGTGGCCACTTAATACTTTCACGTGGCCACTTAATACTTTCACGTGGCCACTTAATACTTTCAAGTGGCCACTTAATACTTTCAAGTGGCCACTTGATAATTATCAAGTGGCCACTCGATAATTATCATGTGGCCACTTAATACTTTCACGTGGCCACTCAATAATTTTATTTCCTACCATGACACCAGAGGGGCTCCGTAGTTCTCCACACTGTGGTTCTAACACATGTCTGTGTGTGTGTGTGTGTGTGTGTGTGTGTGTGTGTGTGTGTGTGTGTGTTACACAGGGGCTTTTGTTTCTTCAACTCAGTAGCCATCACTGCCAAGCTGCTACAGCAGAAACTTGGAATTGGGAAGATCCTCATTGTGGACTGGGTGGGTTGCTGTATCTGTTACAAAATATCCACTGAACAAGTTTTTATTAAGTAAATAATTGTTTAAGGGAAGGACACAGAAACAGGGCAGCTGACTCTTGGCCGTAGGTACAGAGCCCAACTATAACCACAGTGGTTTGTTTGAGACCAAATGTTTGGGAGGTGAACACACTGCCAAGCTGCTACAGCAGAAACTTGGAATTGGGAAGATCCTCATTGTGGACTGGGTGGGTTGCTGTATCTGTTACAAAATATCCACTGAACAAGTTTTTATTAAGTAAATAATTGTTTAAGGGAAGGACACAGAAACAGGGCAGCTGACTCTTGGCCGTAGGTACAGAGCCCAACTATAACCACAGTGGTTTGTTTGAGACCAAATGTTTGGGAGGTGAACACACTGAAACCTCTTCCTTTGTGTTCAGTGCCTTTTACTGACCTGGTTTTGTCCTTGCAGGACATTCATCATGGCAATGGCACCCAGCAGGTCTTCTACAACAACCCCAGTGTTCTCTACGTCTCCCTCCATCGTTACGATGATGGAAACTTCTTCCCTGGCAGTGGAGCTCCTGAGGAGGTTCACACTTATTGCTATATTTTACCGCGTATAAGTCAAAGACAACAATAGACATAGGCATACACATTTGTTTCTCTTCTTTTTTTTTTACAAATCAAAACAAAATAGCAACCAAAAGGACAATCAAGAGGAATAGTAGCAAAAAAAACACACACAAAAAAAGCTAGATTTTAAGGCGATTAAAAAACTAAAAATGGGAACATGTCTGCATTGGTTTTTGCTAGGAACTTAACAGAGTTTTAAAGTCACTTAGAAAAGTCAAGGTCGAGAGCTTCAGATCTTTTTGCAAGATATTCCAAGAAACAGGAGCGGCGTAGGAGAAGGCCCTTTTGCCTAGTTCAGTCCTCACTGAGGGAACACTGCAGGTAATCATCTCCTGAGAGCGCACGCTGTAGCTGCACTCGCACAGAGACATGTAGGAGGAGATGCATGAAGGCAGCAGACCAAGAAATGATTTAAAGATGAAAATGTACCAGTGGAAGAGTCTGCGTGGTTAATTATGTCCAGTTAACCAGTGAATACAGGGTGCAATGATGGGTACGGTAGTTGCAGCCATTTATGAATCTTAATGTACCATAATAGACAGCATCCAGCAGAGTGCTTGTAGGAGCGTTCATATAGATAATGTCACCGTAGTCAATGGAGGGAAGGAAAGTCACAGTTACAAGGCGTTTCCTAGCATTCAGAGTTAGACAAGATCTATTTCTGAAAAAGAAACCCAGTTTAACTTTCAGTTTCCTTACTAGGTTTTCCATGTGAAGCTTAAAAGAGAGATGCAAGTCGACCAAGATACCCAAATATTTATAATAATTCTTTATTCATTTCATATCCTAAAAACAAATTAATTATATTTACAACAATTTACAACAATTATATTTACAACAACAACAAAAAGAAAAGAAAACCAATACAATGAAATGAAAGGTAGAAGAGAGAAGAAAAAAATTATTATAATATCTGCCCCTTTTTTCTCATAAATAAAATTCAAACAATAACATTCTTCAGTTAGTAAAACAATAAAACAATAAATGAAATCCTTCTAGAACAACAATTCATATGAGTACACATTACACAGGTTCATTTTTTTAGCAATCCACACTTTATCAATTTCTTAAACATGTACATTGACTTGGCACTTTTAATATCATTTTCCAGATTATTCCACAATCTCACTCCTTGTATCGAGGTACATCGTTCTTTCAAACTGGTTCTAAATTTAGTTGTTATGAACATCTCTGTCCCCTTAAGATTATAGCAGCTTTCTCTCTTTGTAAAAATTCTCTGGATGTTCAAAGGTAATGCATTTTGGTCCCACCCAAGAGCGTGGACATACACTGGACCTTGTTTTAACTCGTGATGTGACTGTTAGTAATCTTGAAATCGGTAACAATGTGTTTTCAGACCACATGCCAGTCCCGTTTGAGTTCACCCTCCCCCATCTAACTCCTAAGCTGTGCATTCCTGCACGTAGCAGACGGGCCATTAACCATTTAACTGTTGCACGTTTCACAGATGTTTACAACTCTGAATTGATAAGTCAGCCCCCAGTGTTTCTCTCCACCACTGAGGAGTTGACATCCCAGTTCAACTCTGTCTGTTTAAAGGCTCTGGATTTTGTTGCTCCTGTTAAATCTAGAAAATCAAAACTCTGAGCAGAACCTTGGCTGAATGACATCCCAAGGCCGTTAGGCAGCAATGCAGGAGGGAAGAGCTTAAATGGAGAAAAGACAGGTTGCAGGTCTCTTTTCAAATATTAAAAGAGAGTTGGCGTCGTTATCAGAAAGCAGTAAAAACTGCTAAATCCCAATACTTTTCAGATATCATTGCCTCAAAATCTCACAATCCACAAGTTCTGCTCTCCACCCTAAACTCTGTTCTCCATCTCACTGAACCATCACCTCTGGAAGCCTCGACTGAGCTGTGCGAGAACTTCCTACATTTCTTTTTAGAAAAAATTGCGACCACCCGGTATCAGATTCTGCCAACAAGGAGTGTTGAACCGATATGCAGGAAGATGACAGGAGGCTCAGGGAAAATCCAAAAAGTCTTTATTTTACAAAAATAAAACAAAAGGCTGTCAAGGCAGCAAGCTCACTAAATACTAAGACTGAGACTGAGACTAAAGACCAGGAACGGAGGGCAGAAACATGACACCATTAAGGACAATCCGGAGACAACTGACAAGACAGAGAGAGCTGATTATATACTACATAGGCAGGGCATGACACAAGTGAAGAGAATCTGGCTAATTGGAGCAGGACTGAACATTGAGCAGGGCTGAACAAAACACAAACTGATGCATGAACAATAACTAAACTGAGGCAGGTCAAATAATTAAAACATGGAGCAGGACTAAACTAAACACGAGCTGAAGCATAAATAACTAAACTGAGGCGGGGCAAAGAATTAAAACATGGAGTAGGACTGGACTAAACAAGAGCTGATGCATGAACAATAACTGAACTGAGGCAGGACAGAGAATTAAATTAAACATGTAAGACTAAACTGGAGCAGGGCAAAATTAAGCTGGGACTGAGAAGTATTACTAAGCTGAGACACCAGCAGGAACAACACAGAGACACCAGACAACTAGGGGACAACAATGACACCCGGGCTCTCATTTCACCTCCAACTCACGATCCATCCATCTCGCCTCAATCTGTTGCTATATTTGACCATTTTGAACCAATCTCTCTGTCTTCTCTAGAGTAGGTCATGTGCAACCTGAAACCATCTGGTTCCCCCTTTGATGTGGTTCCCCATCGGCTACTAAAGGAGGTTTTTCCTACTCTAGGTCCTTCCATTCTTGCTATTGTAAATAGCAGTTTATCCACTGGTGTGGTACCAAAAACATTAAAACATGCTGCTGTTCAACCTCTCCTGAAAAAACCAAACCTTGACCCCTCAGTCGTATCCAACTTCAGGCCTGTCTCCAGACTTCCATTTGTTTCTAAAGTTCTAGACAAAATAGTCGAGTCCCAGTTGAAGTGCTTCCTGGAGGATCACGCTATCCTTGAGTTATTCCAATCTGGCTTCAAACCTCTCCACAGCACTGAAACTGCCTTACCGAAGGTTTTTAATGACATCTTCTTATCCACAGACACTGGTGACTCTGTTGCTTATCCTATTGGACCTTATATCTGCTTTCGACACTATTGAACATGACATCCTCATTGCTAGGTTGGAGCAGTGGGTGGGCATCACAGGGTCAGCCCTCAATTGGTTCAGATCCTACCTCTCTGACATATCCTTTTGTGTTTCCATCAACAATTTTAGTTCTGCAGCGGCAGAACTTAAATGGGGGGTTCCGCAGGGGTCCATCCTGGGTCCGCTCCTATTCTCATTATACCTGCTGCCACTTGGTGCTATTTTCCGGAAACACAACATACCTTTCCACTTCTATGCCGAGGACTGTCAAATTTACTTCCCCCATAAGACACAATGGTACGTGCTCTATTCAACCTCTGCTTGACTGCCTAGCTGACATCAGGTACTGGATGGCTTTAAATTTCTTAAGTTTCAATGAAAAGAAGTCTGAAGCCATGTTGTTCCCTCCCAACGACACAATCACGAACCACTGCATTGACCTTTCTGCTCTAGCCCTATCTGGAAAAAAAGTCACAAATCTGGGAGTGATAATGGACCCTTCCATGAAACTCAACAGTCATGTTCATTCAACCTTTATTTATACAGGCTAGCCTCGTTGAGCCATGGGGACTCATTTACAAGAGGGACCTGTCTCACTCACACCTAGGGTCAATTTAGAGTCGCCAATCAACCTAACATGCATGTTTTTGGACTGTGGGAGGAAACCGGAGCACCCGGAGAAAACCCACGCATGCACGGAGAGAACATGCAAACTCCACCCAGAAAGGCCCCTGGACCGGGATTTGAACCGGGGACCTGCTATGTAAACATGATCGTTAAATCCTGTTTTTTCCAGCTGAGGCGACTGTCTAAGCTGAAGCCCATAGTATCCAAAAATAACCTGGAGACTGTAATACACGCATTCATTACATCTAGGCTTGATTACTGCAATTCACTGCTGTTTGGTATCAGTCAGACCACCATTGCACGATTACAACTGGTCCAGAATGCAGCAGCCCGATTTTTCATTTCATTTATTCATTTGTATAGCACTTTACACAACCACGGTGATGGTGACCAAAGTGCTTAACAAAAAACAGTGCAGTACTTAAAAAGACAACGGATTAAAAATCAAGAAAAACACAACATAATAGCAAAAATAAAACCAGAAATGTCACCACATATTTAATTACTAAAAGCCAGTTGGAATAAAAAAGTCTTAAGCTTCTATTTAAAAGGGCCAAGGTCAGTTATCTGACGTAGCTCAAGCAGGAGTGTATTCCAGAGTCGAGGTGCAGCCGCAGAAAAGGCACGGTCACCACAACGTTTATATTTTGTCCGTGGAACAGAGAGCAGGAGCTGGCTATCTGACCTCAGAGACCTGGAGCGGGCGGGGAAACTTAACATCTCCGTTATATAAGGAGGAGCGAGGCCATTCAAAGATTTAAAAACAAATAATAAAAGTTTAAAATCTATTCTAAAATGGACAGGAAGCCAATGTAGAGAGAATAAAACAGGTGTGATGTGGTCCCATCTAGGAGTGTTGGTTAAAAGGCGAGCTGCTGCATTCTGAACAAGCTGGAGGCGGCTCAGTGTTGACTGAGGCACACCAACATACAGAGCGTTACAATAATCGAGCCTAGAACTGATAAAAGCATGAACAGCCTTCTCCAAGTCGCAACGGTTTAAAAATGGTTTGACCTTTTTTAAAAGACGTAAATAAAAAAATCCAGACCGGACAACAGAGGTGATGTGTTTGTCAAAATGTAAAGCCTTATCAAAGGTCACTCCAAGGTTCTTCACACTGTCACTGAAGTTAATATTTAAATTTCCCAGGCCAGTTGCATCTTGACCTCAGAGGCGATTCTGGTCCACCATCCGGCGTTTCAGGGGGGGGAAGCGGTACGCGACCAACACCATTTATGGTGGGGATGGCGTGCTGTTTACCTCAACTCGGGATGTTGTGAGTCGGTGGGCGTAATACTTCGAAGACCTCCTCAATCCTACTGGCACGTCTTCCACTGAGGAAGCGGAGCCTGGGGATTTTGGGTCGGGCTCTCCAATCTCTGGTGCTGAGGTCGCCAAGGTGGTTAAAAAGCTCCGTGGTGGCAGGGCTCCGGGGGTGGATGAGATTCGTCCTGAGTTCCTTAGGGCTCTGGATGTTGTGGGGTTGTGTTGGCTTACGCGACTCTGCAATATCGCGTGGACATCGGGGGCAGTTCCCTTGGATTGGCAGACTGGGGTGGTGGTTCCCCTATTCAAAAAGGGGGACCGTAGGGTGTGTTCCAACTATAGGGGGATCACACTCTTAAGCCTCCCTGGTAAGGTCTATTCAGGGGTTCTGGAGAGGAGGGTCCGTCGGATAGTCGAACCTCGGATTCAGGAGGAGCAGTGTGGTTTTCGTCCTGGTCGTGGAACACTAGACCAGCTCTACACCCTCAGCAGGGTCCTGGAGGGTGCGTGGGAGTTTGCCCAACCAGTTTACATGTGCTTTGTGGACTTGGAGAAGGCATTCGACCGCGTCCCTCGGGGGGTTCTGTGGGGGGTACTCCGGGAGTATGGGGTACCAGGCCCTTTGATATGGGCTGTTAGGTCCCTGTACGACCGGTGTCAGAGCATGGTCCGCATCGCTGGCAGTAAGTCAGGCTCGTTTCCGGTGAGAGTTGGACTCCGCCAAGGTTGCCCTTTGTCACCGATTCTGTTCATAACTTTTATGGACAGAATTTCTAGGCGCAGCCAAGGTGTTGAGAGGATCCGTTTTGGTGGCCTTAGAATCGCTTCTCTGTTTTTTGCAGATGATGTGGTCCTATTGGCTTCATCAGATCGTGATCTACAGCTTTCGCTGGAGCGGTTTGCAGCTGAATGTGATGCGGCCGGGATGAGGATCAGTTCCTCCAAATCCGAGGCCATGGTCTTGAGCCGGAAAAGGGTAGCATGCCTTCTCCGGGTCGGGGAGGAGGTCCTGCCCCAAGTGGAGGAGTTTAAGTATCTCGGGGTCTTGTTCACGAATGAGGGAAAACTGGAGCGTGAGATCGATAGGCGGATAGGTGCAGCGTCCGCAGTGAAGCGGGTGCTGTACCGGTCTGTCGTGGTGAAGAGAGAGCTGAGTCAAAAGGCAAAGCTCTCAATTTACCG
This sequence comes from Garcialebias charrua, assembly GCA_038048925.1. Classification (NCBI taxonomy): domain Eukaryota; kingdom Metazoa; phylum Chordata; class Actinopteri; order Cyprinodontiformes; family Rivulidae; genus Garcialebias; species Garcialebias charrua. The sequence goes on along the minus strand of JBBPBX010046499.1, from coordinate 17,397 downwards.
ATCGATCTACGTTCCCACCCTCATCTATGGTCATGAGCTCTGGGTTATGACCGAAAGAACGAGATCTCGGATACAAGCGGCTGAAATGAGTTTTCTCCGCAGGGTGTCTGGACTCTCCCTTAGAGATAGGGTGAGAAGCTCGTCATCCGGGAGGGACTCGGAGTAGAGCCGCTGCTTCTCCACATCGAGAGGAGCCAGCTGAGGTGGCATCCTGAGGTGGAATCCAACATGGCGGCGCGTGCAAACGTTGCGGCTTCTCTCTCTCCCAGCAACACGGTGCTTTCGTCTGTCTTGTCCTGCACGCCGCAATTTGCCGGCACGTCTTTGTCTTGTCTACGTGTTCAAGAACGCAAGTATAGCCGTGAATTCCTGCTTGATGTCGGAAAAACCGCTCATTTGGGAATAAACAGCGAACTCCAGGAGAAGCTACATGAGCTCGAGGTGGAGTTACATCAGCTTCGTGACTGCGAGCTGCTCTGGAAGCCAGCCCCGACCTTCCCTCCATCGCGCCCGCCGTGGAAGTACCACAAGCGGCGTGACGCTTCACCGCGCCCGCCATGGAAACGCCACAAGCGGCGTGACAGGAAACAGAAGCGGGGTAAACGCGGAGGGATCAGAGCGAGGCTAGCAGCTAGCCCACACAGGCCGGCGATCCCATCCATGGTTCTGGCTAACGTGCGCTCCTTGGACAACAAATTGGATTATATACGCCTGCTGCGAACGACACAAAAGACTGTGAGAGACTGTTGTGTGTTTGTATTCACGGAAACGTGGCTCAACAACAACGTTCTGGACCATGCTATTCAGCTGGAGCAGCTAACATGCTACAGAGCGGACCGAACCCCCGAGGGAGGTAAGACAAGGGGAGGGGGGCTCTGTGTTTACATCAACAACGCATGGTGTCGTGATGCTGCTGTGGTCTACAAACACTGCTCACCTTTAGTGGAGTTCATGACTATTAAATGCAGACCGTTCTTTTTACCGAGGGAGTTTACAGCTGTTTTGATTGTTGCTGTATATATCCCCCCAAGCTCCAACAGCAAAGATAGAGGTGAGGCACTAAATGAACTATATCTGCACATCAGTGAGCAACAAACAGCCCATCCTGATGCTTTTCTCATCACGGCTGGTGATTTCAACCATGCAGATTTAAAGAGTGTTCTTCCAAAAACATACAGAAACATAAACTTTGCAACAAGAGGAAACAACACCCTGGACCAGGTTTACACCACCATGAAAAATTCCTACAGAGCCATCCCCCTCCCCCACATTGGTGCTTCTGACCATATCTGTGTTATGCTAAAGCCAGCATACAGGCCACTGGTGAAAGTCACAAAACCAGTCCGCAAGCAGATACGAGTGTGGCCAGAGGGGTCTTCAGAGGCACTCCAGGACTGTTTTGACACCACAGATTGGAGTATGTTCAAAGAAGCTGCTACCACAAACAACACCACATGTCTCCAGGAGTACTCAGACACTGTATGTTCATACATCACCAAGTGCATTGATGATGTAACCAACCTTAAAACCATCACTGTTCGGGCTAACCAGAAGCCATGGCTGACAGCTGAGGTTTACAGACTCCTGAGAGCCAGGAATGCTGCCTTCAAAGCGGGAGATCAGGTGGGCCTGAGGGCAGCCAGAAACAACCTGGACCGGGGCATCAGAAAGGCAAAGAAGCAGTATTCTGGGAAAATAGCTCACCGTTTCAAGGACAGCAGGGATACACGCAGTCTGTGGCAGGGAATACAGACCATCACAAACTACAAACCACCCCCCCAGACCTGTGACAGCTCAGCCTCTGCGCTGAATGAACTGAATGAGTTCTTTGCTCGGTTCGAGGCAAGTAACAGCACACCAGCACATAAACTCCCCCCCTCTCCTGATGGCCAGGTGCTGACGCTGTCCTCAGACAGCGTAAGGCGATCATTCATCAAGATTAACGCCCGGAAGGCCTCTGGTCCTGACAACATACCTGGTCGTGTGCTGAAGGACTGTGCAGGGGAACTCGCAGCGGTCTTCACGGACATCTTTAACATCTCACTGAGCCAGGCCATCGTCCCCACCTGTTTCAAAGCCACCACCATCATCCCTGTCCCAAAGAAGGCAACGCCCGCATGCCTCAATGACTATCGCCCAGTAGCACTCACCCCCATCCTGATGAAGTGCTTTGAACGGCTAGTCATGAAAAGCATCACATCTGTCCTCCCTGACTCCCTGGATCCCTTCCAATTTGCATACCGACCTAATCGCTCAACCGACGATGCCATCTCCTCTGCCCTTCACACAGCTCTCACACATCTGGACACGAAGGACTCCTATGTTAGAATGTTGTTCATCGACTTCAGCTCGGCATTTAACACCATCATCCCCCAACAGCTCATCCTTAAACTGGACAGTCTGGGGCTGAACACCTCAATGTGTAACTGGCTGCTAGACTTCCTGACCGGGAGACCACAGACAGTACGGATCGGGAGTAACACATCTAGCACCATCACATTGAACACAGGGGCCCCACAAGGATGTGTGCTGAGCCCCCTTCTATTCACCCTGCTAACACACGACTGCACACCATCGTACAGCTCCAACCACTTCATCAAGTTTGCGGACGACACAACAGTGGTAGGTCTCATCAGCAACAACGATGAGACGGACTACAGGAACGAGGTGAGCCGCCTGGCCTTGTGGTGCGGACACAACAATCTCACTCTCAACGTGGAGAAGACAAAGGAGATTGTTGTGGACTTCAGGAAGAGGGATGCCCAACATGCCCCTCTGACCATCAACAGCACCGCAGTGGAGAGAGTAGACAGCACCAAGTTCCTGGGAGTGCACGTCTCAAAGGACCTGTCCTGGAGCAGGAACACTGCAGCACTGGCAAAGAAGGCTCACCAGCGTCTCTACTTTCTCCGCAAGCTGAAAAGGGCTGGAGCTTCAACCCCCATCATGAGCACCTTCTACAGAGGTGCCATAGAAAGTGTCCTGACCAGCTGCATCACTGTGTGGTTTGGTGCATGTACTGCATCCTGCCGCAAGAGCCTCCAGCGCATTGTGAGAGCAGCTGAGAAGATCGTGGGCACCTCCTTGCCCTCACTGCAGGACTTACACAGCAAACGCCTCACTCGGAAAGCCCACCGCATGGCAGGTGATCCCACACACCCACTACACAGCTGCTTCAGACTGCTGCCATCAGGGAGGAGACTGAGGAGTCTCCAGGCTCGAACCAGCAGACTGAGAGACAGCTCTGTTCATCAGGCAGTCAGAATGCTAAACACTCTGCCTGCTCTGCCTCCCCTCCCATTTGAACTGCCTTAACACTAAAACTTTCTCACATATTATCACTCAACACAAAGTTTTTAACACTAGACTCTGTGTCATCAAACGGGTTATTCACTAAACTCTCGGTCATGTGCTCATACAGTTTGCACTACTTCTCATACTTGCACTAATGTCTGTATTACATCACTGCCTATAATCATAATACTGTTTACATTCTCTGTTTACATTTATTAATACTGTTTACTTTTATTACTACTGCTTACATGTAATTACTACTGTTTACATTTATTTACACTACTCTAATATCTACACCACTGCTGGTACATATACAGTGTGCTCTGAACGGTCTTATTTAGGGATGCCCAATGTGCCTTACTGCATATGCCACTTTTTGCCTCTACAACAACATCAACTACTACCTCATACATATACTGTGTACATTGACTCATACGCTGCTTTGCCACTTTGCAAATGTCAATGCTAGAAACCTTTAGTTTATTTTAGTTATACTTTTTATACTCTTTTTTTATACTAGTATGCAAAAACTCAGGACAATATTATGTTCATTAAATGTTTAATGTTTTAGTTTTAGAGTTGGTGTAAATTTTCATACTCTTATACCACTATGCAAAAAACTCAGGACAGTGTTAGTTTTACTATTTTATGCTTATGTCTATTATTATATGTTTCAGTGTTTCAATGTTTAGATGTTTACTGTTGCACCGAGGGACTGAGAGAAACGCAATTTCGGTCCTGTGTATGTCCTGCACTGTACATATTGCAGATCTGACAATAAAGTTGACTTTGACTTTGACTTGATCCTAACCATCAATGGTTAGGATGCCTCCTGGACGCCTCCCTGGTGAGGTGTTCCGGGCATGTCCCACCGGGAGGAGGCCCAGAGGAAGACCCAGGATACGCTGGAGTGACTATGTTTCTCGGCTGGCCTGGGAACGCCTTGGGATTCCCCCAGAGGAGCTGCTTCAAGTGGCTGGGGAGAGGGAAGTCTGGGCCTCCCTACTTAGGCTGCTACCCCCGCGACCCGACCCCGGATAAGCGGAAGAAAATGGATGGATGGACAGTTGCATCTTTGTTACCAAATAAAATCCATTCTGTTTTATTGTCATTTAAAAACATGAAGTTCTTGTTTGGCCAATGTTTGATTTCAGAGATGCAGTCAAAGAGAGAACACATTTTTAACCAGTACAGGCAAAAGAGAGCACATTACACCAGTCTTGGCCTCCCTGCAATGGCTACCGGTTCATCTTCAAATCCAGTACAAAATTATCCTGCATGTCTGCAAATCGCTGAACAGTCTCGCTCCTCTATCTCTCTGATTTGATACACCCATATGTCCCACCACGTGCTTTGAGGTCAGCGGGCCAGTTACTTCTCACAGTTCTAGGATTTTGTCTTAAACACAGAGGTGACAGGGCCTTCTCTGTAGCAGGCCCAAGACTCTGGAATGAGTTACCTCTGCTCGTCAGACAGGCCCCCTCCCTCTCGGTTTTCAAATCTCGTTTAAAGACTCACTACTATTCTGTTGCTTTCAACACCAGTTGATTGTGTTTGGTCGTTATATTTACAAAGTATTATATGCAATGTTTTTATGTCTATTTTTTACTTCATTGTGTGTGTTGCCTATGTGTTGCCTGTTGTTTGTTTGTTTGTTTGTTTGTTTGTTTGTTTGTTTGTTTGTTTGTTTGTTTGTTTGTACAGCACTTTGGTTGGCCTTGTTGCTGTTTTAAGTGCTCTATAAATAAAATGGTATGTATGGTATGGTAGGGCATTACCAGTCAGCTGATTGGTAACTTAAATTGTCTCTGAGTGAGTGAGTCAGTGAGTGAGTGAGTGAGTGAGTGAGTGAGTGAGTGAGTGAGTGAGTGAGTGAGTGAGTGAGTGACTGAGTGAGTGAGTGAGTGAGTGAGTGAGTGAGTGAGTGAGTGAGTGAGTGAGTGAGTGAATGAGTGTTTTTTTTTTTCATTTACCCTTTATTTATCCAAGTAGTCTCATTGAGCCACGATAACTCATTTTCAAGAGAGACCTGTTTAGGGAACAGATAGTGGGGGTTAAGGGCCTTGCTCAGGGGCCCTTGCTCCATTGGATGGTTGGTTTATTGTCTCTATGTGTCCCTGTGATGGACTGGAGACCTGTCCAGGGTGTGCTGTGATGGACTGGAGACATGTCCAGGTGTCCCCCACCTCTCACACAATGACTACTGGACATGGGTACTATTGACCCCTGTGACCCTAAAAGATAGAAGTGTGTAAAGTGGATGGATGGAACTTAAAGGAGGAGAATAAAGGTCATCAAATGTATCATTCAATCTTTATTTAGGCAGGTTAATCACATTGAGCCTCGTGGACTCATTTACAAGAGAGACCTGATTTCTTAACAAAGAGTGATGACAATAGTATTACACCTACAATAATAATAATAATAATAATAATAATGTCTATTCCTGTCATCTGCATATGTTCCCATACACAGACGAAATTCGTCTCTGCATTTAACCCAACCACCTACCAGGTGGTGCAGTGAGCAGCCCGAAAGCGCCCGGGGAGCTGGAGAAATAGGTGTGCACTCATAGACACCCCAAGCTGGGTAGTGGCCGGGGCGCGAACCCGCGACCTTCGGATCCGTAGTCAAAAGCCCTGCCACTAGACCATCTTGGCTCCAATAAACAGTCACAAAAGAGGCATACAAAAATTTAAAATTTTGAACAAAACAAAACAAAATAGCAACCAAAAGGACAGTCAAAAGGAAGAGTAGCAAAAAATTTAAAAAGCATTATAAGGCAGTGTAGAAAACTAAAAACAGTAACATGTCTGCATTGGTTTTTGCCAGGAACAGATGTTTAAAGCCACTTAGAAAGGTCAAGGTCGAGAGCTTCAGATCTTTTTGCAAGATATTCCAGGAAACAGGAGAGTCAGAGTCAGAGAGTCTTTATTGTCATTTGCACCGCATGTGGTACATGTGATGAAAACGAGATTATGTACACGGGGTCCCAGTTACATCCAACAACAAATGCAAGAGAAAAACAGTAATAACATCTAGGATTAACTAAGAGAAACATCAACTAGTAATACACTAAGCCTAATGTAGTGGAAAAACATCATTATAAACAGCAGCACGAACATGAGTCTGTATGAGCAGATGGTCACAGATGAACACAGCAACAAGAAAACAGATCAGCATCAGCATGATGTGATATTTTGCTGTGATTATTCTCATTATTTATTTATTCATGAGTCTAACAGCCTCAGGGTAGAAGCTGTTCCTTAGCACTTTGAGATTTTTATTAATGAAAAGTGCATTATAAATGGAATTCATTATTATTATTATTATTGTTCCTCAGTCTAGTGGTTCTACATTTGATGCTCCTCAACCTCCGTCCTGAGGGGAGTGGGGCAAAGAGTGAGTGTGCTGGGTGAGTGAGGTCTTTCATGATGCAGGTGGCTCTTTTCCTGCATCTGGAGGTGTAAATGTCTGTGATGGTGGGGAGACTGACTCCAACAGACTTCTGTGCAGCCTTCACCACTCTCTGTAGAGCTTTCCTCTCTGCAACTGTGCAGCCTCCATGCCACACATTGATGCTGGAGCACAGGATGCTCTCCACTGCACACCTGTAGAAGGAGGTGAGGACTGGGCTGCTCAGACCAGCTCGTCTCAGCCGTCTGAGGAAGTAGAGTCTCTGATGACCTTTCTTGATCAGGCTGGTGGTGTTGTTGCTCCAGCTGATGTTATCATTCAAGTGTACACCCAAGTATTTGTAGCTGGTGGTGTTGTTGCTCCAGCTGAGGTTATCATTCAAGTGTACACCCAAGTATTTGTAGCTGGAGACCACTTCCACCGCAGATCCACCTATGTTCAGTGGGGCATGGGTGTGTTTGTTCCTTCTGAAGTCCACAATCATCTCCTTTGTCTTCTTCACATTCATGTGAAGATTATTCTCTTTGCACCAGCTCTCCAGGTGTTCCACCTCCTGTCTGTAGCTGGACTCATCATTGTTTGTGATGCATCCCACCACCGCTGTATCATCTGCAAACTTAACAATATGACAGCCTGGATGTGTGGCTGTACAATCATATGTGAGCAGAGTGAACAGAAGAGGGCTCAGCACACATCCTTGGGGAGAGCCAGTGCTGAGGGTTATGGTGGAGGAGGAGAAGTTGTGGATCTTCACGGACTGTGGTCTGTTTGTTAAGAAGTCTAGTACCCAGTTACACATGGAGGGGCTTAGTCCAAGTGTGGATAGTTTGTCTATCAGAGTTTGGGGGATCATGGTGTTGAAGGCAGATGTGAAGTCCACAAAGAGCATGCGCACGTATGAGTCCTTCTGATCCAGGTGAGTGAGAGCAGTGTGGACCAAAGAGGAGATGGCGTCCTCTGTTGATCGGTTCTCGCGGTATGCATATTGATGAGGGTCCTCGTTGATGTTGACGGTTGTCTTGATGTGGGACATGACCAGTTTCTCAAAACATTTAGCGACTATCGGGGTGAGGGCCACCGGTCTATAGTCATTCAGACCAGTCACTGTGGAGCTCTTTGGAACTGGGATGATGGTGGCGGTCTTCAGGCAGGTGGGAACTGACTCCAGTGAAAGTGAGGTGGTGAAGATGTCAGCCAGCACCTCACAGAGCTGGTCCGCACATTCCTTCAGAACTTTCCCTGGGATGTTGTCTGGTCCGGTTGCTTTATGAGGGTTGATCCTTCTGAGACTGCCTCTCACTTCTGCTGCGGTCACTCTGAGATGCTCTACATCTGGTGATGAGGTGAGTCTGGTGCTAGCTGGTCTGTTTGGATCTTCAAAACGTGCATAAAACTTATTGAGGGCATCAGGCAGAGATGGGTCCCTGGGGCATTGTTTGCTCTTGCCTTTGTAATCTGTTATGCATTTAATACCCTTCCACATGCTCCGTGGGTCTTGTGAGGTGAACTGTCCCTATATCCTCTGTGCATACGTGGCCTTGGCCTTCTGAATGCCATCAACCAGTTCTTTCCTGCTCTTTCTCAGCTCATTTGTATCTCCGGACTTGAATGCAGTGTCCCTGGCTGCTAGCAGGGTGCGGACTTCCTTATTTAACCAGGGTTTTTCGTTGGGGTAACATTTAACATATTTTTTATGGATACATTTTCAGAGCATGTGCTGATGTAACCCAGGACTGAGGAAGCATAAAGTTCCAGATCCACTGAGCTCCTATCAGTAGCTGCCTCCCTGAAGACAGACCAGTTTGTATTCTCAAAACAGTCTCTCAGCATGGAGGTGCTACCTTGCAGCCAAACTCTTATCTCCCTTTGTTCCGGCTTGGAGCATCTCAGCGGGGGAAGCTGTCTTGGGACCAGGATCAAAGCGCAGTGATCGGAAGCCCCGAGCGGTGGGCGTGGCTTCGCCGTGTACGTCCCCTTTACATTCGTGTAGACTTGGTCAAGCGTTTTATTTCCTCTTGTTGGTGTGAAAACGTGCTGATTGAAGGTTGGGAGGGAGACTTGTAGGTCCATGTGATTGAAGTCACCACAAACAATGAAGAGCCCCTCAGGATATTTACACTGCAGCGAGGTGAGTAAGTCATGAATTTCTCCCTGGGCGTCATTAGCATTAGCATCAGGGGCTATGTAAATAACAGTAATTAGTATCACTGAATAGTCACGGGGCATGTAGTGAGGACGACACTTTAGTGTTATCAGCTCCACAGCAGCTGAGCAGAGCCTTTTGATAACAGCACAGTTCGAGCACCAATCTTTGTGCACGTAAATACAAACACCGCCGCCTCGTGTTTTTCTCGTAGTCTCGGTGCACCGGTCTGTTCTGAAAAAGAGTCTGTTATCCAACTCATAAACAGAGTCCGGTGTATCCTCAGAGATCCATGTTTCCGTGAGGTAGAGCACAGAGCACCTCCTCAACTCCTCCGACGCTGTTACTCTCAGTCGAAGTAGATCCATTTTGTTGTCCAGCGAGCGGACGTTGGTCAGAAAATGAGCCGGCATCGGGGGTCTCTCGGTTTTAGCGTCTGCCCGCAGTCTCGTCATAATTCCTGCTCGGCAGCCCCGCTTCTGACCTCGGGAGCACCGCTTCCTTTTCTTTCCCCTGGAGTGTGAACCGGAGCGCATCTGCTTCCAGAAAGATGTTCTTAACAGCTCCAATCTTCCGAGCTCTGATTTGAGTTCGTTGCTGATTTCAGCTGTGCCCTGTGGTAAATCCGCTCCGATTCTTAACAGTTCAGTTCGGCTATAATTCACCCGCAAAAAACGCGCAGAGTCAGGTACAAAAACACTATTAAAATTACTAAAAACTAGGGATGAACCGGGAGCCCATGAAGCTGCAGCTGGTCTGAGCGTGGCCATCTTGTTAAGTTCTCCTTGTTAAGGAGCAGAGTAAGAGAAGGTCCTTTTGTCTAGTTCAGTCCTCAATGACTGAACACTGCAGGTAATCATCTCCTGAGAGCGCACGCTGTAGCTGCACTCACGCAGAGACATGTAGGAGGAGATGCATTAAGGCAGCAGACCAAGAAGTGATTCAAATTTGAGAATGTATCAATGAGAGAGTCTGTGTGAAGCTAATTATGTCCAGTTAACCAGTGAATACAGGGTTCAATGGTGAGTACAGTAGTTACAGCCAGTTACTAATCTTAATGCACCATGATAGGTAGCATCCAGCATTTGCAGGGTGCTTGTAGGAGCATTCATATAGATAATGTCACTGTAGTCATTGGAGGGAAGGAAAGTTGCAGTTTCAAGGTGTTTCCTAGCATTCAGAGTTAGACAGGATCTATTTCTGAAAAAGAAACTCAGTTTTGTTAGGTTCTGCTGGGTAGGAAAGAGTGTAGAACACAAATGTAGGAGGAGGAGGATGAACACTCAGAGAAAATTTTTAAGTGTTTATTTACAACAAAATTAAAACAAAACAAAGGCTGGCAGGGTAGCAAAAACTATTAAACTAAACTAAACTGGATTAAACTAAACTGAACTAAACTGAAGAGGTACTTACTAAACACTCAGGGAAACACGGAGGAAGAGCAGAACACAACACCTTGGGAGGACAAACCTGAGACAATGACAAGACTGAGAGGAGCTGAATTTATACACAGACACATTGATTACACATGACATCCACCTGTGATGATTACAACTAGACACAGGTGAGACAGGGGAAGAAACACAGAGCTGAACTAAACACAAGCAGACAGAACATAGGAAGCTGAATTAAACACAAACAAGAAGACTAGATTAAGCACAAAAGACTGAACAAAACAGAAAGCCGAATTAAGCACAAACAGACAGAACATGACATAACCTCCCCCTCAAGGGACGGTACCCAACGTCCCTTAAGACCCTAAAACACACAAGAAACACAGAACGGGGTGGGAGGACGGGGGAAAAAACAAGGACGGAGGGCAAGAATAATCCAAACAAAAACTGACAGGACTAGAACTGGGAACAAAACAAAGACTAAACACACACAAAAAAAACATCAGAAGGTCAAGGGACGGCCGGAAGGCCGTCCATCACCAGGAGCCAGGTCAGGCGGACGACCGAGAGGCCATCCATCACCAGGAGCCAGGTCAGGAGGACGACCGGAGGCCGTCCATCACCAGGAGCCAGGTCAGGAGGACGACCGGGAGGCCGTCCATCACCAGGAGCCAGGTCAGGAGGACGACCGGGAGGCCGTCCATCACCAGGAACCACAAGAGGCTACACGGGGACCCGGGGAACAGCGGCTGGCACCAAGGTGACATGGGGGGCTACAAATGGTGACACAGAGGCAGACGTCGAAGATGAGACCTCGGGGGTTGCAGACGGCAAAGTGTCTTCGTCTATCGATTATTCGTCGGAAGAGACCACAGGAGCTGATGAGTCGGCCGTAGGCGTAGATGAGTCGGCTGCAGGCATAGATGAGTCGGCCGCAGGTGTCGTTGAGTTGGCCGGCCGCAGGCGTCGAGGAGTCTGTCGCAGGCGTCGAGGAGTCGGCCGTAGGCTTCGCGGAGTCGGTCGCAGACGTCGAGAAGTCTGCCGCAGGCATCGAGGAGTCGGCCACAGGCGTCGAGGAGTCGGCCGCAGGCGTCGAGGAGTCGGCCGCAGGCGTCGAGGAGTCGGCCTCTGTAACAAGCGTCGAGGAGTCGGCATCTGCTGCAGGCGTCGAGGAGTTGGCCTCTGCTGCAGGCGTCGAGGAGTCGCCTTTGCTGCAGGCGTCGAGGAGTCCGCCTCTGTTGCAGGCGTCGAGGAGTCGGCCTCTGCTGCAGGCATCGAGGAGTCGGCCTCTGCTGCAAGCGTCGAAGAGTCGGTCTCTGCTACAGGCGTCGAAGAGTCGTCTCTTCTGCAGGCATCGAAAAGTCGTCTCTGCTGCAGGCGTCGAAGAGTCGGTCTCTGTTGCAGGCGTCGAAGAGTCGGTCTCTGCTGCAGGCGTCGAAGAGTCGGTCTCTGCTGCAGGCGTCGAAGAGTCGGTCTCTGTTGCAGGCGTCGAAGAGTCGGCCTCTGCTGCAGGCGTCGAAGAGTCGGCCTCTGCTGCAGGCGTCGAAGAGTCGGTCTCTGCTGCAGGCGTTGAAGAGTCGGTCTCTGCTGCAGGCGTCGAAGAATTGGTCTCTGCTGCAGGCGTCGAAGAATCGGTCTCTGCTGCAGGCGTCGAAGAGTCTGTCACTGCTGCAGGCGAGTCGGGCGCTGAGTCGGTCACTGCTGCAGGCGAGTCGGGCGCGGAGTCGGTCACTGCTGCAGGCGAGTCGGGCGCTGCATCAGTCACTGCTGCAGGCGAGTCGGGTGCTGAGTTGGTCACTGTTTTAGGCGAGTCGGGCGCTGAGTCGGTCACTGCTGGCGAGTCAGGCGTCGAGGAGTCGGGTATCGAGGAGTCGGGCGTCAAGGAATCTGCAACCGTCGAATCTGCCGATGAGTCCAACGTGAGGTCTGTAGGCGGCGAGTCCGGCGAGAGGTCTGCAGGCGGCGAGTCCGGTGAGAGGTTTGCAGGCGGCGAGACCAGAAAAGCCGGATCAGGCGGCGAGACCAGAGGAGCCGGATCAGGCGGAGAGACCAGAAGAACTGGAACAGGTGAAGGGACTAGAGGAACTGGAACAGGCAGAGAGAGGGCTTGGGTCCCACGTTGACCTCTCCTTCTGCGGCGGTGAGAAGCCCGAGCTGCAACAGGCGATGGAGGAGTCAGAGATGCAGCAGTTGGTGGTGGAGGTGCTGGAGGAGAGGATGAAATAGCGCCCTCTGGAGATGCTGTAGACACAAGAGATGCTGGAGACACTTGAGACATAGCGCCCTCTAGAGACGCTGGCGACTCAGCAGAAACACAGAGAAAAAGAGTTAGTGAGGTTTTTATAATCCATATAACCAGTCTTAAGAGTCCTGACTAATTCCAACATCTGTGTGAAGTCAGGGCTCTGTCATAGAGCGGGTATTGATGTTAATAGACCTTCCATAATTAAGCAGGAGTTATAGCTATACTGAGGGTCAGGGTTGGAGACCGTAGAATCAAAAACTCTCTGAAGCTCTTGTACAGCTACAGTGAACTCAGTTTCCAGTCCAACAGAGACCCCTAGGGTCATGAAGAGATCTGTCCGTTCCTCAGAAGAGCGGGGGCAGCCAGGTGAAGAGTGAGGTGGGGATGGACAACGTGGTGCAATGGCGAGGCGAGGTGGAGATGGATGGTGCTGGTAGTCTGTGGTTCCGACCGTACTTTGCCGCTTTTTCCTGCTGCGTCGGCGGCGTGAGCGGAGGACAGGAGCACACCAGAGATCGTCCTCCAGCTCAACGTTATCTTCAGACCACTGCAGGTGCAGCAAGCAATAAGTCTGTGGGGTGGAGGAAAAAGCTGGCTTAATAGCCAGGCGGCTCCCCCGGAGCTGAAACCTTTGTTCCTCCTCCTCGACCAGAAGAGGACAGTGCTGGGCAGCGCTAATCCAAAAATTAGTTCCGCTATTTCTAAAGCACTTATTAATTTATTTAGGTCCGCAATTTCAAAAGCGCTTATGTATTAGCAATGCTAGCAGAAGCTAAATGCTAACATGCAAATGTGCAAATGGCGAACTACTTTTTTTAATCCAGCAGATTTGACCATTTCGTGAAACGGTTAAGCTCAGAAAAACCTTGTGCTATAAAGTCAGCTAAGAAATATATTTTTTCTCAGCAAAGAAATAATTGTTTTTACCGTGTTTTGTTGTAAAGTCCTACGCTTCTGTGGTCGTCGCCATTTTGAACAGGGCAAATGGCGAACTACTTTTTTAAATCCAGCAGATTTGACCATTTCGTGAACCGGTTAAGCTGTTTACTTTGTGCTATAATGTCAGCTAAGAAATATATTTTTTCTCAGCAAAGAAATACAGTAATTGTTTTTACCCTGTTTTGTTGTAAAGTCCTTTGCTTCTGTGGCCGTCGCCATTTTTAAGAGGGCAAATGAGGCGCTGACGCGTCGCGTAGGCCGCTGAGAAACATCCATAAGTTCACCGTCCATGTTAAAAACTCTTCGTCGGTGCCGGCGCTTTGGTGTAGGGGTTATGCGTGCGGCACATATGAGGCTGAGCCTCTCTGCAGGCGTCGCGGGTTCACGTCCCAGACCCGACGAGCTATTCTCTGCAATGTCTCCCCTCTCTCTACCCGTTTCGCCCTATCCCTCTACAATAAAGGCCACTAGAGCCCAAAAATGTAAAAATTAATTAATAAATAAAAAACTCTTCGTCTGACTCTTCGAAAACAAGCAATAAGGCTGCAGAGTAACACGATGGCTGCTAACTGCTATAGAGAGAGTGCTCTCTCTAGCCAAGAGACTGAGGGGGACGCTTTTTTGTCACGGACCACATCCGGCGCTGACAGGATATGGTCTGTGAGCAGTCATCCGGTTGATTTAAGAGCCCGTAAATAAGTTTTTTCATTTTTACTGATAGATAATTAGTTATTAGCGGTACTGCATTTTAAATAAAAATAGCGCAAATCCGCTTATGAATTATAAAAGTTAGTGAATCCGCTATAACGCTGACAAATTGTTTAGGTCTGCTAAAAGCAGATTAGCGCTTTAGCGCCCCCTAGCGGTCTGGCGCCCACCTTTGGAAGAGGAGATGGTAGGACTTTTACCTTGGGTTTGCGGTTACCTCGTCTCTGGACGGGTTCGGTCCGGAAACCCCCACACCGGATGACAGGCTTCACTTCCACTCACTCTCGTCTCTCCTTCTCTTGCAGGGCAGTCTTGTCAGCCTCATGGGCAAGAAATTCAAACAGGGTAATCATCTCACCCTTGGGTCTGGTTTGAGGTCCAGCCATTCTCCTGCTGGGTTCAGTAGATGGTCTCAGGTTTCTGTTAGGTTCTGCTGGCACGGAAGGAGTGTAGAACCCAAATGCAGGAGGAGGATGATGAACACTCAGGGAAATTTTTAAAGTGTTTATTTACAACAAAATTAAAACAAAACAAAGGCTGGCAGGGCAGCAAAAACTATTAAACTAAACTAAACTGGATTAAACTAAACTGAACTAAACTGAAGAGGTACTTACTAAACACTCAGGGAAACACGGAGGAAGAGCAAAACACAACACCTTGGGAGGACAAACCTGAGACAATGACAAGACTGAGAGGAGCTGAATTTATACACAGACACACTGATTACACATGACATCCAACTGTGATGATTACAACCAAGAGCCAAGAAGGCTCACCAGCGCCTCTACTTTCTCCGCAAGCTGAAAAGGGCTGGAGCTTCAACCTCCATCATGTGCACCTTCTACAGAGGTGCCATAGAAAGTGTCCTGACCAGCTGCATCACTGTGTGGTTTGGTGCATGCACTGCATCCTGCCGCAAGAGCCTCCAGCGCATCGTGAAAGCAGCTGAGAAGATCGTCGGCACCTCCTTGCCCTCACTGCAGGACTTACACAGCAAACGCCTCACTCGGAAAGCCCACCGCATGGCAGGTGATCCCACACACCCACTACACAGCCGCTTTAGACTGCTGCCATCAGGGAGGAGACTGAGGAGTCTCCAGGCTCGTACCAGCAGACTGAGAGACAGCTCTGTTCATCAGGCAGTCAGAATGCTAAACACTCTGCCTGCTCTGCCTCCCCTCCCATTTGAACTGCCTTAACACAAAAAACTTTCTCACACATTACCACTCAACACAAAGTTTTTAACACTGGACTCTGTGTCATCAAACGGGTTATTCACTAAACTCTCGGTCATGTGTTCATTCAGTTTGCACTACTTCTCATATTTGCACTAATGTTTGTATTACATTACTGCCTATAGTCATACTACTGTTTACATTCACTGTTTACATTTATTAATACTGGTTTACATTTATTACTACTGCTTTACATTTATTACTACTGTTTACATTTACACTACTTTTATCTACACTACTTTAGATACATATACAGCATTCTCTGACTAGCCTTATCTCGGACCGAACCCGTCCAGAGACGAGGTAACCGCAAACCCAAGGTAAAAGTCCTACCATCTCCTCTTCCAAAGGTGGTATCCTACAAATCAATGACGTGAACACCGCTTGGAACTATTTTCGCAATAGTTTCATTCTCTTTGTAAACAAACACGCACCTTTCCGGCAGTTCAGGATAAAGAGCCGTGACAGCCCCTGGTTTACTCCTGAACTAGCTGATCTTCTGCACTGGAGAGATCATCTTTGGGCCGCAGCGAGAAAATCACACTCAGACACTGATTGGTTGAAATTTAGGCAGCTAAGGAATAAATGTACAACTGCCATCAAAGCCGCAAAACGTAACTACTTCTTATCTCAGACCTCCAAAAATCTAAACGATCCTAAAAAATTCTGGAAAACCATCAAATCTCTCTCAGGCACCCCCCAATCATCATCTGACCTCCCATCACAATTTCTTGTTGACTCTGTTCCTGTGTCAAATAAGCACGAGATCCTGAACTGTTTCAATAAACATTTTGTTGCTTCTAGTTCATTATTTGACACAGTTACAAACGGAAAATCAGCCACTTTATCTAATAATCAAACTTCTACAAATCAAATCCCTCCTACAAGTCAACCATCTGTTAATCACACCTTCTCTTTTTCTCCGTTCTCAGTCAGTGAGGTAAATAAACTGTTAAATGATCTTGATCCTAAAAAATCTGCAGGTCCAGATGAACTTCCACCTTACTTCTTAAGGCTGGCTGCTCATATCATCACAGTCCCTGTGACCCACATCTTTAATCTGTCCATAAGCCAAAACACCATTCCGGATGCTTGGAAAACAGCCTTTGTTCTTCCTTTGCTGAAGGGAGGTGACCCCACCTCATTGAACAATTATCGACCGATCTCTAAACTCTGCATCTTAGCCAAGGTTCTAGAAAAACTGATAAACTCTCAGATCAAAAACTATCTGGACTCATTTAACATCTTACCTCTTCATCAATCTGGTTTCAGGAAAAAACACAGCACAACAACTGCTTCTCTGAAGGTTCTGAATGATGTTGTTGAAGCATTGGATGCTAAGGACTATTGTGCTGCACTTTTCTTAGACCTGTCTAAAGCTTTTGATACTGTGGATCATAACATCCTGTGTCATAAGCTCTCAGAAATCGGTTTCTCTGATCACACCATCGGTTGGTTTTCTAACTATCTTTCCAATCGGAGGCAATGTGTTCAACATAACGGTACTTTTTCCAGCTATTTAACAGTTAAAAATGGTGTACCACAAGGCTCAGTTTTAGGACCCACTCTCTTTACAATCTACATAGCTAATGTAGGTCACTGCATCCCTGATGCATCCTTACATTTCTATGCTGATGATACAGTTGTTTATTGCCGAGCTAAAACAGTAGCTAAGGCTTTCCAGTTACTGCAATCCGCTTTTGACATCATCCAGTCAGATTTGTTCCGTCTCAAACTTGTCCTAAATGCTGATAAAACAAAAGGGATGTTTTTTTCAAATAGGAAGGCGGTTCCAGCAGATCCTCCTCTGATTTTATCTTCAAATGGTGTACCTATCGAGTTTGTTGATTCCTATAAATATCTGGGTATCCTGATCGATTCACATCTCTCTTTTAAACTCCACGTGGAAAACCTAGTGAAGAAACTGAAAGTTAAACTGGGTTTCTTTTTCAGAAACAGATCATGTCTATCACTGAATGTTAGGAAACGCCTTGTATCTGTGACTTTCCTTCCCTCCATTGA
>JBBPBX010046498.1:2374-26574 GCA_038048925.1 Garcialebias charrua | reverse complement strand
TAAGCAACTTATGTGGACCAACCAGTTTGCTGTAGCCAAGATGGTTTCTGGGGGCGTGTCCCTCGTCGACTCCTCCCAGGCAGGCAGACATGTCCAAAGTGGTTCAAGACAAGAAAGTTAATTCTCAATAGTCCAGGTATCAAATCCGCTCATTCTCAATCAGTTCATCTGGACAGTTTCTTTTTAGCAGAAACGTTTCACCCTCACTCCAGAGGGCTTCCTCAGTCAGAGTAGTCCAAAGCACACTGAAGTTAACCCACCAAGTAAGCAACTTATGTGGACCAACCAGTTTGCTGTAGCCAAGATGGTTTCTGGGGGCGTGTCCCTCGTCGACTCCTCCCAGGCAGGCAGACATGTCCAAAGTGGTTCAAGACAAGAAAGTTAATTCTCAATAGTCCAGGTATCAAATCCGCTCATTCTCAATCAGTTCATCTGGACAGTTTCTTTTTAGCAGAAACGTTTCACCCTCACTCCAGAGGGCTTCCTCAGTCAGAGTAGTCCAAAGCACACTGAAGTTAACCCACCAAGTAAGCAACTTATGTGGACCAACCAGTTTGCTGTAGCCAAGATGGTTTCTGGGGGCGTGTCCCTCGTCGACTCCTCCCAGGCAGGCAGACATGTCCAAAGTGGTTCAAGACAAGAAAGTTAATTCTCAATAGTCCAGGTATCAAATCCGCTCATTCTCAATCAGTTCATCTGGACAGTTTCTTTTTAGCAGAAACGTTTCACCCTCACTCCAGAGGGCTTCCTCAGTCAGAGTAGTCCAAAGCACACTGAAGTTAACCCACCAAGTAAGCAACTTATGTGGACCAACCAGTTTGCTGTAGCCAAGATGGTTTCTGGGGGCGTGTCCCTCGTCGACTCCTCCCAGGCAGGCAGACATGTCCAAAGTGGTTCAAGACAAGAAAGTTAATTCTCAATAGTCCAGGTATCAAATCCGCTCATTCTCAATCAGTTCATCTGGACAGTTTCTTTTTAGCAGAAACGTTTCACCCTCACTCCAGAGGGCTTCCTCAGTCAGAGTAGTCCAAAGCACACTGAAGTTAACCCACCAAGTAAGCAACTTATGTGGACCAACCAGTTTGCTGTAGCCAAGATGGTTTCTGGGGGCGTGTCCCTCGTCGACTCCTCCCAGGCAGGCAGACATGTCCAAAGTGGTTCAAGACAAGAAAGTTAATTCTCAATAGTCCAGGTATCAAATCCGCTCATTCTCAATCAGTTCATCTGGACAGTTTCTTTTTAGCAGAAACGTTTCACCCTCACTCCAGAGGGCTTCCTCAGTCAGAGTAGTCCAAAGCACACTGAAGTTAACCCACCAAGTAAGCAACTTATGTGGACCAACCAGTTTGCTGTAGCCAAGATGGTTTCTGGGGGCGTGTCCCTCGTCGACTCCTCCCAGGCAGGCAGACATGTCCAAAGTGGTTCAAGACAAGAAAGTTAATTCTCAATAGTCCAGGTATCAAATCCGCTCATTCTCAATCAGTTCATCTGGACAGTTTCTTTTTAGCAGAAACGTTTCACCCTCACTCCAGAGGGCTTCCTCAGTCAGAGTAGTCCAAAGCACACTGAAGTTAACCCACCAAGTAAGCAACTTATGTGGACCAACCAGTTTGCTGTAGCCAAGATGGTTTCTGGGGGCGTGTCGTCCACATAAGTTGCTTACTTGGTGGGTTAACTTCAGTGTGCTTTGGACTACTCTGACTGAGGAAGCCCTCTGGAGTGAGGGTGAAACGTTTCTGCTAAAAAGAAACTGTCCAGATGAACTGATTGAGAATGAGCGGACTCCATTAAGTCCCACATCAGGCTACTGCTGATCACCAGGTTCAGTTCTTAAGCAGTCCAAGCTTTCTGAGAGCTTCCTTTCGATCAGATCCCATCCCTGGCACCACCATCACACTGTATCCCACTAAGTTTGAGGGTTTGTCAGATGACGGTTCAGCAGTGGTGGTGCTTCTCATTGGTTTGGCTGTTGGGATTGGTTGTGGTTCAGGGTAGTTTGGGCTGTTTGTGTGATAATCCAGACTAACGGAGTGCTCCAGACGTTTACTCTTCAGCCTACTGGACTGAGATGGATGATGTGATGCTGACACAGACGCCTGGTCATTTCTGCAGTGGTGATGGAAATCGACAGTATTCTGCAGATTCTCGTTCTTGTGTTCTGTGAGTGCTTGAGAAGAAGTAAAATAAAGTTTACTCGTTGGATTACATTGGGATTGACTTCTAGCACGTCTGTCATCCACTGGATCCAAAGAAGAGAGAGGTTTAGGAGGAGTTGGTGGGCCTACTTTCCCACTCTGTGGCTCCTGGTTTTTCAGGAGGCCAAGTTTCTGCAAAGCTTCCTGTCTTACCACCTGTGGATGTGTTGCCTGGTTGATGCTGTCTGAAATTTCCTGTGCTGTAATTCCTTCATGTGGGACTTTCATAGCTATGTTAACGGGAATCTTTTTAGGTTTTGGAGCCACAGCTGGGGGGCCTGTTTTAGACTTGTGGACCTCTAAGGGGAATTTGACAGATGTTGGCAGATTTCCAAAGCTTGGACCTTCCACTGGGGTAGAACAATGTTTGTTCAAGTCTACAGTGTGATCAACTGTGGGACATAAAGGGGTCTTCTTTGTGGAGGCAGTACTCCGCAAATGAACGAGTGCATCGTAAGACAGAGGTCCTCTTGGTAAAGGACCTTGACTTGAGTTCTCCTTGGGTTTTGTGGAAGGAGGAATGACAGTGTTAACCTCTAAAGGTACTGGGGGAACACTAGGGTTCTGTATGGGTTTTTGAGCAGGTTTTGTGACTTTAGATGTGAACTGAGACTCAAAATGTACAGTTTTTTCTACAAGACTCATTGGTTTAGTACTGGGAACAGAACACATGGACTGGCTTGCAACAACAAAAGGTGTAGGAACCAGATAGCTCTGTAGGTGTTTGATGTTAACATTTTTCTTGATGGGTTCCTTAGAAGAGTTTTCTGAACCTGAAAGACAACAAGTACATAGAATACAAGTTTTTTTGTTGTTGTGTGTTTTCATTAAAAAACTCACTAATTCTGCACCTGTCCTCAGAAATTTAACTTACCGGTACTATTGAGCTTGTTGTTGCTCAAGGAGGCTGACCGGTCCACGTCAAGTTTAGTTGTAAGGTTGCCAGGGCTAGGCAGCTGCTCAGGTTCACCATTGGAAAGTCCACTATCCTCTTCAGTATCCAAGGACTCAATAGTTTCCTCCAAAAACATTAGACATGCCTTTTCTTCAGCAGAAAGGTGCTGTAGACTGTCATCACTCTGAAATACAGATTTTTAAACAAAGTCTACAATAAGATACAATAAGACTCCTTTAAATATCAAAATAAGTTGTCTTGATGTTTACAATTGTGTTGTATGATGAGTAATAGAAATACTATTAGATTTAAGAAGGTAAACCCAGTTACTTACAAAGCCTGAATTGGCACTAACCACACTGTCACAGCTGCCAGCACTATCCATGCCATCCATCATCTCTAGTCCTGTGTCACCTGTCCAGGTATCATTTTTGGGCATCTTAGGACCCTACTTATCCACAGTTAGGGGTACAGACCATTTCACTATATGAAAAAGGAATAAGCATAGTGTTAGTTAGATTACACAAATTGACCTCGTTTCTCCTTGCAAACTAAAACGGATCTTTGAAAAGTTTTTGAATTACTCTCTTTACTACCCCAAAATGTTTTTTTTTTAATTGTTGTGATAAAAGAATTATGGAGTTGCTTCCATACAATGATAGCCAAAAGTAGCTTTTGTATTAGCTTGTGGCATCATTTTGCTACATAACATTTAATTACAATAACTGTCATGAATCGTAATTAATGGGAAAAAAGATAAAAAGCCTGTAGTGCAAAGTTTGTGAAAGATAGAAAAGTTAGTGTTCTAACAAATGAGGAGAGTGTGACAGGAAGATGGAAGAAGTATTTTGAGGAGCTAATGAATGAAGAAAATGAAAGAGCAGAGTAGAAGTCATAAAAACTGTGGACCAGGAAGTGGAAAAGATCAGTGAGGATGAAGGCAGTAGGACCTGATGACATACCAGTGGAGGTTTGGAAATGTCTTTGAGAGATGGCAGTGATGTTTTTGACTCAAATATTTAATGGAATATTTGAGGGTGAGAAAATGCCTGAGGAATGGAGAAGAAGTGTGCTGGTTCCCATTTTTAAGAACAAAGGTGATTTACAGAGTTGTAGCAACTACAGGGGAATTAAGTTGATGAGCCACACAATGAAGATCTGGGATAGAGTTGTGGAAGGAAGGCTAGACAAGAGGTGACTATCTGTGAGCAGCAGTATGGTTTCATGCAGTGGTGTAGTCTACGTGATACGCTGGTATACGCCGTATACCCACTAGAAAAGCTTGGGGATTTCCGTATAACCACTTAAATGTGCCCAATGATACGTAACAAACACGCGTTGCATAAAGATAGATTATGTTCGCTCATAAGCGACTCTCGCGGCTGCCATAGTTTCGTGTTCCTCGTATTGTACGTGAGGCTCACAGCCATTGGCTGAGCTGAGCTCACTACCATAGTTCTCTGCTCTGTGATTGGTTTCTTAAGAAGCTCCTTTATGATTGGCTGCTCGGGATGCAGGCGGGCACAAGTTCAATAAAACGGGACAGACGGTGTAGGTAGAGCATTTTCGCTAACGACGACAGACTCAAAATGAAAAGGAAACAAGCTACACTTTTTGAATGTTTTTATAAACCAGCTGAATCCGAAGCTACAGAGACAACAATAGAAGAACCTACCAGTTCGACGGCCGAAACCAGCCATAATGAGGTTGATATCTGCATCACAGACATTTTGCAATGTTAAATATGCTTAAAATTCAAAATAAATTGTCAATTACATTGCACTACATTGCATTTTTGTCTCTAAATGTCCTGATTCATCTCAGTAATCTAGGTAGAAAAAGGAAAAATTAAGTAGGTCCTCCGGACAGGTTTTTGTCTCTAAGCACAGTATACCCACTACAAAAATGTAGACTACACCACTGGTTTCATGCCAAGAAAGAGCACCACAGATGCCATATTTGCTTTGAGGATGTTGATAGAGAAGTACAGAGAGGGTCAGAAAGAACTCCATTGTGTGTTTGTGGATTTAGAAAAAGCATATGACAGGGTGCCAAGAGAGGAGGTGTGGTATTGCATGAGGAAATCTGGAGTGGCAGAGAAGTATGTTGGACTGGTACAGGACATGCATGAAAACAGCAGGACAGTGGTCAGATGTGCTGTAGGCAGTAGCGCAAAAAGCCGGTATGCAGTGTATGCAACGCATGGGGGCGCTGTGCAGCGTCAAAACCATCTAGAGACGTTTCTAGAAAAAAACGTTTTTCTATTAGGCATTTTCTATAATTAACTGCATGAAATGATCAATAACAGGGGAACAGCACTGATTAGGCACCCCTGTGCTCCTTCACCTCCCCTCCTATCGCTCCCTTCCCACACAGGTGGCTGTGAACACGCCCCTAAGAGAATGCAGTCAGGCACGTTATTTATTTTTTATTTTTTTAAATCTTGGACTACCACTCGTTGTGCAACAAGATGGAGCGGCAGAAAAAAAGCTATCCGGGGTGCAAAACAGTGAAAAATATGTGAAAAATAATTAATTTAAAAAGAGGAAAAGATGCAATGATTAGTTAAAATGATTTTATATGTACAGCACTTTGTTGCAGATGTTGTTGTTTTAAAGGGCTTTATAAATATTATTATATTATTATAAAAAATTCTGTGGATCAATACTTACCGTATGTCACATGATTAATTTAAAAAGTCACGTTATTATATTACATTACTGATATTTTGTATCTGCAAGAGTTAAGAGTTATTCTGAAATGTTACAAATGTGTTCATTCCTACAAAACAGTTAATAAAATACAGGGAGTCCTCGAGTTACGTACGAGTTACGTTCCTACGCACTGTTCGTAACCCAATTTTGACGTAAGTCGGAACTCGGAACACGTGGCGTTCGTAAGTCCGGATTTTTTTTTTGTAAGTCGGAACTCAGAACACGTGGCGTTCGTACGCTGCGCCGCACACTCGTTTATCGACATGAGATTGAACAAGCGTACATACTGGTCCATAAACATGCACAGAACTTTATTTACAAACGGTTAGCTAACACATTACACCACACATTCATCTATAAACACATCGCATACTAGTGTTCGGAGCGCGTTTGTAAGTCCGGATTGTTCTAAGTCGAGGGCGTCGTAAGTCAAGGACTCCCTGTATTGATAAAATACACTGAATTTCAATTGTTACAGGTTGAGTTTAACATAAAATAAATAGTGTTTTATGTATATCAGTTAATAAGTCATCCATTATGCCCCCTTGACTGGAGCCAATCTCAGCTGCTTTTGTGTGAAGGCAGGGACACCCAGGACAGGTCTCCAGTCTGTCCCAGAGACAGACAAAGAGACAAACAACTATCCACACTCCCAGTCACAGCTAAGAACAATTTACAGTTGCAGAAGAACCCAAAAAGGGATTCAAACTGAGGACTCAAGTTCTCGATTGAGAGTTCTAATCACTAATTATCAATAATAATTGATCATATTTACCAAGCTAAATCCTTACAGATAATCATTGTGTGGAGTCTTTAATAATACAGATCAGATCAGATGTGATCAGGCAGTCATATATTCATATGTATGTAAATATATTATTATTAATACTATAATTAAAGGTGAGCCATGCATATTTGTTTGTATCAAACAAGTACCCCTTCGTGTCTCTCATTCCCACTGAAGTAGCTCCCAGTCTCAAAAAGGTTGGTGACCCCTGCCTTACAGTATTTTTAACCATGCCTCTGACAGTTGCATCTGCAGAGAGATCATTTAGCAAGCTGAAGCTCATCAAAACATACCTTCGTTCAAATATGAGCAATGATCGCTTGTCCCAGTTAGCAGTGATCTCTATTGAAAACAGTGTGGCACAGTCTATTTCATTTGATGTTATACTTGACAAATGAGCAAATGCAAAGTCACGGAATGTAACAGTTTAAATGTCATAAATGTTAAAACTCTGACATGGACTCACTCCAGGCTGTTAAGATTTCATATTTCCGCTACATAAAATGTTGAGCACTGATTACCACTATTTATTAAAGCTGCACTATGTAACTTTGTAATGCAGTCTGTAACTTTTCTAACAATATATTTTTAACATACTTCTTCACTCTGTCACTATCTACTGACAGACTGATGTTAGACAAAGTAATCTCTGAAAAAAACTATAGTCCCCTTGCTTCTCTATCAGCATTTATAAAAACACTAAAAACACAGAGTGACCCGTCCTTAACCAGCCAATAAAAACAGAGTTTGTAACCAGCCAATAAAAACAGAGCTTGAATTTGAATTTCAGCAGAATGCTTTGCCTGTTGAAAATTTTTCTAAGTTCTGCACTCTACAGAAAGTTACACATAGCACCTTTAAACTTCTTATTTGTTTATGATTGAAATGATCACCTGATATAATATGTAACATTAAAAAAATCCGTAATATTGCTACTGTATTTTTTAAGTGCATGACTGAGGAAAGCTGTATGAGGTGGCATGTAAAAAGGAGTGGGGGGCATTTATGTTTTCGCATCCACCTCAAAAATATGTAGTTGCGCCCCTGACTGTAGGAGTGACAGATAGCTTCAAGGTGGAGGTGGGATGCATCAAGGATCGGCTCTGAGCCCCTTCTTGTTTGCTCTGGTGATGGACTGACTAACAGATGAGGTCAGGCAGGAATCCCCATGGACTATGATGTTTGCAGATGACATTGTGATCTGTGGTGAGAACAGGAAACAGGTGGAAGAGAACTTGGAGAGGTGGAGGTATGCACTTGAAAGAAGAGGAATGAAAGTCAGCCGTAGTAAGACAGAGTACATGTGTGTGAATGAGAGGGAGGCCAGTGGAACAGTGAGGCTACAAGGAGCAGAGGTCACAAAGGTGCAGGACTTCAAGTACTTGGGGTCCACTGTCCAGGAAAATGGGGAATGTGGTAAAGAGGTGAAAAAGAGAGTCCAGGCAGGATGGAGTGGATGGAGAAAAGTTTCAGGAGTGATTTGTGACAAAAAGGTGTCAGCAAAGGTCAAAGGAAAAGTTTACAAGACAGTGGTGAGACCAGCTATGTTGTATGGTCTGGAGACAGTGTCATTGACAAAAAGACAGGAGAAAGAACTGGAAGTAGCAGAAATGAAGATGCTGAGGTTCTCCTTAGGAGTGACAAGGATGGATAAGATCAGGAATGAGATAATCAGAGGTACAGCACATGTTGAACAACTGGGAGATAAAGTTAGGGAGGCCAGACTGAGATGGTTTGGACATGTCCAGAGGAGGGACAGTGGGTATACAGGTTGTCCCTGACTTACGACGTCATCGACATAGGACGTTCCGGACTTACGAGCGGACTAACGTACAGTAAAGTTGTACAGAAAATACAGAAAATACAGCACTGGTATGTGTTTTTAGATGAAAGTGTGTTAGCTAACCATTTGTAAACAAAGTTCTGTACATGCTTATGAACCAGTATGTACGTTTGTGTTGAAAAACGAGTGTTCGTAGTAGCGCTAGCATACATTTTCCGACTTACGACCAAAAATCCGGACTTACGAGCGACACGTGTTTCGGGTTCCGACATACGAATTTTCGTCTTACGAGCGATTCGTAGGAACGGAACTCGCTTGTAAGTCGGGGACTACCTGTATTGGTAGAAGGATGTTAGAAATGCAGCTGCCGGTAAAAAGACAAAGAGGAGATATATGGATGCAGTTAGAGAGGACATGAAGGTAGTTGGAGTGAGGACAGAGGATGCAGAGGACAGAGTGAGGTGGAGGAGGATGACTCGCTGTGGCGACCATTGAAGAGGAAAAAGCTGACAGAAGAAGTGAGAAGTTGTTGCACTGTATTCCGTTTGTTCAGAGGAACCATAAAATGGTGCCAGTAAACTGAATATTTTATCTTTCAACATTTATTTTATATGAGCAGAACAGCAATCTTGATCAAAATCCGCTGACTATCAGAACTAAAAGCCATTTGTTTCATATGGACTCTGTCCTGTTAGCGTCACAGAAAATCAAAATAAAAACAGCTCCAACACATGATCACTTTAAAATTATTCACATAACATTTTCAACCTTGTAGTGAAAACCTGTGGCTGAGCTGTTAAGGCTTCCCTAACTGTAATAAAAATGTTAAATGATATGTCACACAAAATACATTTCCATGTGTTTATGTTAAACACATTTTTTTTGGCAAAATTTACAGCATCCAATCCTGGCAAATGCTGCTTAAAACTGCATGATTATTTAGTATGGAAAGTGTATTTTTCAGATTTTTATAAACATTCTTCAAACTTTTAACAAGGACTGGTATTCTGTGGCAATGTTGTGTGTCACATGCACTGCAACTTTGAAAGTATATATATAAAACAGCAAATTTCCAATAATTATAACCCCATTGACAAAGAATGTCAGGCCTTTATAGACTTGTGTGTTTGGCAACTACTCCTGTCTTCCCCGCATCATGTGACTTGGATTACAGCACACACAGCACTCCTAATCTTCCTGTAGAGGATCAGTTTCAGAGGAAGTGAAGGGTAGCAGCAATAGTCTCCTGAAAGCTGCACAATATCCAGTTTAACCAAACCCTTGCCTCCCCGATCCTTTATTTACTGTAATTGATAATTTCCCACTAAAGCAGTTGTGTGAGCATCTGAATTTGACCAAACTGTATGTAGAAACAAATATTTGCTTCGCTAACATCGTTTTAGAGATGGATGTTTGTATAAAGAACCGCTATCTCATCTTGGTGGAAATAAATTCACCTTGGGATAAATTTCAACACCTGAGACGTGAGGGCTTCTGCCTCAACTAAAGCAAACACAAAAGCACTCCTGTTCACTGTACACGATTTCCCACGAAACCCCATCCTTGTAAAACCTTCATGCACTACAGTATATCACCAGTGTGTAATCATCCCCATCTGTTCTGCTGTAGAAAAGTCAAAGTATCATTCTGAACAATGAAAACTTTATGATTTATCATGACTTGACATGACCTCCATTTTAAGACTTGCTCACACATTTTTAATAAGCAAATGCTACCTAAATTTAATTATTGTGGTATCTTGTGACGATACAAAAAGATGAATTTACCAAAACTTTATCTCCATATAGTTATCAATACAGTAGCCAAAGCTACAAAAACATCTGCACAAAGTTCTACCAGCACATTGTTGGAGCAATAAATGTCACTGAATGTTTGATGATAATCAGTGGTCCAACAACGGCTTTTTATTGCAGCTGCAAAAAAAAACAAAAAAAAACAATTCAAGCTGCTCTTATCAGTCTGCGTTGATTGACAGGGATTATGTAAAAACTACAATAGATTTTTATTTCTCAAAGTATTTTCAAACCTTTGTATCTTGGCTTTAACTGTCTGCAATCAAATTATTCAAAGAACAGGTTAATTATTTTTATGTAACAATATGCACTAAATATACATTCATTGTTGTGCCTTAAAATAGATCTACTAAGATAACTACCTATGTAAGATTACATAAAATGTTAAAACATTGATGACAACTAATGAGTCATTATTTATTAAAGAAAGCCTTGAGATACATTTGTTCAGTAAAAATCTTCCAACTAAAGTGATCCCAACAAGACAACTAGTAAATATAACACAAACTGGTTTTTTAGATGTAAACACAGTTGAAGTTATCCAGTTTAATTAAAGTATCACATACCTCTGTGAGTCTCCTCCACACAGTCTTCACTCATCCTCAGATCCGCCTGCAACTGAAAACCAGGTGGGCGCGAGGCTTTGTGACACCTGCATGGACTTTGAGCGCTAAGCTGTCAACCAATCAGATAACTGCTTTCTCCTTGGAGACTCAACTTCCTTCTGCAAACAAAGGTGATCTGGTTTTTGTTGGCTCAGAAAGAAGCAGGCTACTTTTTTATTTCTTAAAGCAAGTCGAACAATAGGATGTTGATTATTCCCATCCTATTTTACTTCTGGGAGCACCATTTTTACTTTCTGATTGTGCACATGCAGGGGTGGCGAGACCCCCCACCCAGTTTTAATGAAACTTCCATAAAGTCATTACGGGATGTGCATCTACAACTTATTACTTTATGGAGTCAATCTGGTTCGGCATGGCAGTACAGCTTAATCACAGTTGGCTATAAAGTCATTTTTGTTCAAATTTGATGCGGTGGTAGCCGAGAGTCATTCCCAACTCAAACCGATAACAGATCTTGATAATTTATTTTAAAAACAATGCAGTGGGCTAAATGCATTTGTTGGAGAAATGCTAGTTTCAGAAGAGAAAAAAAAGGAAGAATTTTCTGCAAAAGTAAAGTTGAATGCTGAGAGCCAAATGACTGCTGAAGAAGGTGAAATTAAGTTAGTGCAGCAGAGGAGCAAAACATTAGCTAAACGCCAAAAAATAGGCTAGCTAAACTGGCAAAAGTACAAATCGGATACCAAAAAAGTTGGGACACTAAACAAATTGTGAATAAAAACTGAATTCAATGATGTGGAGGTGCCAACATCTAATATTTTATTCAGAATAGAACACAAATCACAGATCAAAAGTTTAAACTGAGAGAATGTATCATTTTAAGGGAAAAATATGTTGTTTCAAAATTTCATGGCGTCAACAAATCCCAAAAAAGTTGGGACAAGTCCATTTTTACCACTGTGTGGCATCCCCCCTTCTTCTTACAACACTCAACAGACGTCTGGGGACAGAGGAGACCAGTTTCTCAAGTTTAGAAATAGGAATGCTCTCCCATTCATGTCTAATACAGGCCTCTAACTGTTCAATCGTCTTGGGCCTTCTTTGTTGCACCTTCCTCTTTATGATGCACCAAATGTTCTCTATAGGTGAAAGATCTGGACTGCAGGCTGGACATTTCAGTACCGGATCCTTCTCCTACGTAGCCATGATGTTGTGATTGCTGCAGAATGTGGTCTGGCATTATCTTGTTGAAAAATGCAGGGTCTTCCCTGAAAGAGATGACGTCTAGATGGGAGCATATGTTGTTCTAGAACCTGAACATAGTTCTCTGCATTAATGGTGCCTTTCCAGACATGCAAGCTGCCCATGCCACAAGCGCTCATGCAACCCCATACCATCAGTGATGCAGGCTTCTGAACGGAGCGTTGATAACAACTTGGGCTATCCTTGTCCTCTCTGGTCTGGATGACATGGCGTCCCAGTGTTCCATAAAGAACTTCAAATCGTGACTCATCTGACCACAGAACAGTCTTCCATTTTGCCACACTCCATTTTAAATGACCCCTGGCCCAGTGCAAACGTCTGAGCTTGTGGAGCTTGCTTAGAAATGGCTTCCTCTTTGCACTGTAGAGTTTCAGCTGGCAACGGTGGATTGTGTTCACTGACAATGCTTTCTGGAAGTATTCCTGAGCCCATTCTGTTATTTCCTTGACAGTGGCATTCCTGTTTGAGGTGCAGTGATGTTTAAGGGCCCGGAGATCACGAGCATCCAGTAGAGTTTTACGGCCTTGACCCTTACGCACAGCGATTGTTCCAGATTCTCTGAATCTTTTGATGATGTTATGCACGGTTGATGATGATAACTTAAAAGTCTTTGCTATTTTACGCTGGGTAACACCATTCTGGTATTGCTGCACTATCTTTCTGCGCAACAATGGTGGAATTGGTGATCCTCTTACCATCTTGGCTTCTGAGAGACACTGACACTCTGAGAAGCTCTTTTTATATCCAATCATGTTGTCAATTGACCTAATTAGTGTTAATTGGTCTTCCAGCTGTTCGTTGTATGCTCAATTTCCTTTTTCCAGCCACTTATTCCATCTTTTTGGGGATTTGTTGACACTGTGAAATTTTGAATAAACATATTTTTCCTTTAAAATTTTACATTTACTCAGATTAAACTTTTGATCTGTCATCTATGTTCTATTACAAATAACATATTGACATTTGCCATCTCCACAGCATTCAGTTTTTATTCACAATTTGTTTAGTGTCCCAACTTTTTTGGAATCCAGTTTGTAGCAAAATGTTAGGTATGTATCAGTAGCAAAACATGAGCTAACAAAAGGCTAACTAAGTAGCAAAACATAAAAATTATCTTAAAAGTCAAAGCACCTATTTCTTGACTAAATTGTATATTTTGATGAGCCCAACTAAAATAGCAGTTTCTTCACTCCCACGTTGCATTGTTTTATTTAGTGTGTATAACTGTTCAGTATATTTAAACTCCTAAAAAGTGTTGGTGTGCCAAGTGTTATATTTGCACATGGCACAAACTACATCTAAATATAACATCATTATTATATATGCGTATGGAATACAATAAGTCAGAAACTGGTTAAATTTTTGTCTTTCTGAAAACTGCAGTATATAAAAAAGCAGAATGATTTATAACAGTAACAGAATGATCACCTCTTGATCATTTACACAACCTCAGTAGTAGCAGGGGGTAACGCTGCACAGGCCAGCTTGATTGAACAAAGCCTAAATCCTATTAAGAAAGAGTGGCCTAAAATAACATCGACCGTAATCCTGCAATGACAACTACGTTTGATTTCAAGTGGTCTTGGAAAGGGGATTAAGGTAGATTTCAGTACAAAAATACTAAATATTACTACAATAGTATTTCCAAATTCATAAGATTCTTTGTAAATTCCATGTTTTATATGTTAAAGTTGAATAAAGCATCATACATATGTCTACAATTTACACCAAAATAAGCATACGAGTAAACACAACAGAAAACATAGACACACACTAAGACAGCACCTGTTGGTATTAGTTTTAATCATGACGACACTGAAAGAAATCAAGTAAATCCAGTTGTTTCGTAGTGCTCCGTGTGCAACATTCACTGTTAAGTCATGACACCGTGATAAACTCAAATTTACCCTGTGCAAACAGGTCAATCCATAATCATTGATAGATAAAACTACAAAATCTAAGTGATCAACAATTCACACAAAAAAAGGCATATTTAATCACACATTTATGATTCACACCAAACAATTTGTCAGAACCAACCTAATATATTTTTTTAAAGTTCCAATTAAGTTTTCCCACTGTTAACATCAATTAAATTGTTTTTGGCAACAACATAGGACCATTATTATCAATTCAATATCTGTCCTGAAAAAGAAACACTGGCAACAATAAGTGCTTTGAGATTTGAACGGATCTGGACTGCTTCTATGTTTTACAAACTGTAAATGTGTGCAACGAGGTAACGCCTGAATGAAGCTAAGGATGTGAGAACATGCACCAAATGAGCATAAAGTAGAAAAGAGGCATATTTTTAGGTAACATGCACCTAAATAATAAATAAAAGAACCTCAAACCTGGATACAAGTCAGGAGTTGCATCAGGTCTAAAAGGGTTAAATCAAGTGCCATTATTTATAATAATAATATTAATAATAAAATATATTGTATATGATATTTGAAGTTGATCTTTAAAAAAGCATACAGTACCTAAATACTGTATATAAAGAGACCTGACCTTTCTCAGCATGCCTTACAGTTGCTTCAGATTTCTAGCCCACACACTACAAACTTGATTTAGCTGCACTCAAACATCCTAATACACTTGGTGTTTTTTTTTTATTTTTGGTAATGTGCAGCAATTTAAAAATATCAAAAGAAATGTTCTTACAGCACGATGATATTTAAAACTTGTATGCTGGGATCTAAACTAGTCTTGGCTGTACCATCCAAGAAATGTGACAGAAATACATATTTTTACAGCACCGTTGTTTCTTTTAGAAAAAAATCTAAAACGCCAAGCTCACGAATAAATGTTGCCACACCAAAAAGGAATAATAATAAAAGCTACGCAATATTGTATTTCCAAATTAGTAAGCTGTTACTAGTCTCTAAAAACTCAGTGATGTCACAAATAGTATATTTGTCTTGAGATGACTTTAGCTTACCGGGTAGTCATAACACGAGCTGCTTGTGCTCAACATTTAGAAATTTGAAGCTGACCAAAACAATTGACAAAACAAAACAATAATATCTGTCCACAAAAGAAAAAACGTGCTACAAAATCCAACTTGAATAATTATGAGTGTGTTAGGGCCACTCAGAAGAATAATTAGATGAGTAAATCTTAAACAAAAAAATGTTGCAATGTTGAGAAAAAAAAAAAAGTCTGTTTCAAGACTGATCCAGAGGAATTGATTTCTACTGTTTGTTTCATTTTATATTGGGTATTTCATTGTTGTATCTGGGAGTTATGCACTTTTACTAGGTTAACTACGTAACAATGGATTTGCCTTTGTTTAAACGTTTCATCGATGAAACGTTTCAACAAAGAAGAATCCGTCCAGAGGACCTGACTCAACCTTGTTAGATACAGTATATCTACCTGGATTACTGAGCATGCATTGGGATACATAGCATGCAGTATTACAGATGAAGTGGTCCAATGTGCAGTTTATTACTCCTACTGCAGCAAAAACCACCGAATAAGTCACGGACACAGAGTACTGACTTCCAAAGACTCAGATTTTACAGTAGTCCAGGCTGCAGTATCAGTTTTACTGAAGAAAAACAATGTAAACTATGTTCATAAGCTTCAGATGTTTAGATAGAGGTTTTCACGTATTTGTCTCCTGTTGTGAAGGATTGAAATATTCTGTGAGCTTTGCTGCAGCTGGAGAAGTAAACAACACCTCAGACTGCTTTATGTAAAATATTGCATAATTTCTAGTTAACCCAGCATAAATGCACCCATAACCCTCAAAGGCAATAAGCCCAACAATAAATTAAACAGATCCAGTAGGGTTCACTTTCTTTGGCTCTTAAAACACGTTTATGACTTTTTTCGTCAATAAAAATGACACTTTATGAAATATAAACTATTGTCTCATTTTTTTCCCTTTCAGTGGCCCCAATACACCATGGTAAATAACAGTCATACATGCTGTGATTAAGACACGAGTGAACGGGTTCCCATCTCTGTGTGAATAATTCTTAGTGGTTGTTCCGTGGAGCCGTGTACAGTAGTGGGTATTTAGCACACTAAGGTTTGGCTAGTCAGGGTTTAGGTAGTGGCAATTTGGTGCATTTTTATCCAACATATAGGCCACATTTGGTTTACTAATGAATTGAATCTAAACAAATCAGAAGTGTTTGCATATTTAACTTCACCCACTAAAAAGATTAGACACTACTCCACACAGACTAAGACGATGGTTCAGCAACATCAGGGCACTGCAGCAGTGTTTGACTTAAAGAGCTTTCAGCAGTTAAAAAGTAATACTGAACAGATTAGAGGCTGAACACAGTGTCTGCAGATTCTCTAAATATGACACGGGGCAATGTGAGGTAGAGTATCACGTAAGCAAATAGACCACAGAGTTGCCAGACATTAAGCGCAAGGGTTGGAGGTAGGGGTGCACCGATTTCAATTTTCTGGCCGATCACCAATTTTTAGAAAGTCTGACCTGCCGATTCCGATTTTGGCCGATACCGATTTTCAGGTGTTAAAAGGTCAAAATGCACCCTAAATTATCAGGATTTTCCAACCTTTGCTGAGGCAGATAAAATCGGCTTCTCATTTAAAGATCGGCCGATCACCGATCTCGCCAAATTAAGGAAATCGGAGCCGATCGATCGGCCGGCCGATTTATCGGTGCATCCCTAGTTGGAGGTGGTTGTACTGTACTCAGGAAAGTGAGAAAACATAATTCAACTTTCACACTTCGCCAAAATTGGTGTGGCCTGTCTCCTTGGCGTGCTCGCGGGCCTCCTTCTGTCCCACCAGGCCCATCTGGCACACCATGCAGCGCAGCGCAAAGCGGTTAACGTCTGTGAACTGCCGCTTGCGGCGAGCCTCGTCGGCCAACTCCAGGGCCTGTGCCAAGATGATGTCATCGGTGGTAGAAAAGACAGTCTGGGGTGGGGCGTCAGAACCGGGCATCTCTTTCTGCAGCGGGTCATAGTGGATGCCGTCGTAGATGAGCAACACACGTTTGTGGTAACCAGCATCCTCCCCAAATCGATCTACTCGAACTGTCTGCGTGTCCACCACACAGATCTCACACTGGTAAAACTTGGACAGAATGGACACCTCGATGGCTCCTCCCCAGGTGTCACCACGTCTTATCCAGGAGCAGTACTCCTCGTTAGTTTTTCCTAGCACTGCCTCAGAGTAAGCTGCAGGGTCACTTGAGACTATCTGGGCAATGAGACCGCGCATCTCGGGGGCACAAGCGGGCTCATACACACCTCCTTCCACAACATAATAAATACTGGTAAAGAGGCAGGAGTTGTCAGCAGGGACCACTCGACGCGCCAGCACAGGTGACACGTCCAGGCGAGGTGCTTTCACGATGGGATGATCTTGTGGCTTTGGCTTTCTTTGTTCTTCCTCAACAATGAGTGTGTCTCCTGTATGGGATGACACACCAGTCACACAACACTGTTCATTCTGATCACATTGTGGTTTTAAAAAAAGGAACATTACCTTGAATGCATTGGACATACACTACATGCATCAGGCTAAATGACAGACTTCAGTTTATCCTACATCTATTTGTTAAGTGTCCCCCCATGATCCCTAATTAAAAGTCTCAAAGTCAAAGTCAAAGTCAACTTTATTGTCAGAACTGCAATATGTACAGGACATACACAGGACCGAAATTGCGTTTCTCTCAGTCCCTCGGTGCAACAGTAACCATCTAAACACTAAACACTAAAACATTTAATAAACATAAGCATAAAATAGTAAAAAAGTGTAACACTGTCCTGAGTTTTTTCATAATAGTATAAAAGTATGAAAATTTACACCAACACTGAAACACCAAACACCCCTAAAACACCAAACACCCAATGAACATAAGCATAAAATGAAATAATAAAAGTGTAATACTGTCCTGAGTTTTTGCATAGTAGTATGAAAAGTATAAAAACGTAAATCTATAAAATAAACTGAAGTTTCTAGCGTTGACATTTGCAAAGAGTGGCACAGCAGCATATAAGTTGATGTACACAGTATATGTATGAGGTAGTTGATGTTGGTATAGAGGCAAAGTGGCATATGAAGTAAGGCACATTTGGCATCCTTAGATAAGGCTAGTCAGAGAATGCTGTATATGTATCTGCAGTAGTGTAGATAAAAGTAGTGTAAATGTAAACAGTAGTAATAAATGTAAAGCAGTAGTAATAAATGTAAACAGTATTAATAAATGTAAACAGTGAATGTAAACAGTAGTATGACTATAGGCAGTAATGTAATACAAACATTAGTGCAAATGTTTGTAACACAAAAGAGAAGTGGTTGAACGATTTCCCATTAAAAAATAATTCTTCTCACAATGTAAGTTGCTCCTGGGTCTACATTACCAGTTTGTGTTGCTCTACAACAAGTTCTCCAATACTGTACAAGATATGATTATTTAGATATTTAAATCCAAAGTGTTTGTGATTCAGCCCTGGGTCAAATCATCACTGAAACTGCCTCAGACAATTTTCATTTATTTCCAACGAGGCATTCAGTTCAGCAGTTATCTGGATATATACACACCCACACAAAAAGAACACTATGATGTGGTAGAGCCGCAGGAGTAACACAAAAGCTTCAAGCCTCCATCAACGTGACGCCGACAGATGACAGAAGGAATAAAGGAGTTAG
Organism: Garcialebias charrua; assembly: GCA_038048925.1. Taxonomy (NCBI): domain Eukaryota; kingdom Metazoa; phylum Chordata; class Actinopteri; order Cyprinodontiformes; family Rivulidae; genus Garcialebias; species Garcialebias charrua. Next base: position 7,906 of record JBBPBX010046498.1, on the reverse strand, counting down.
GTAGCTTGTTTTCCTTCATAGTGCTACGAAGCAGTGACCTGAAGGCATTACTATAAATTCAGAAGACAGGATGTGGTCCTGTCTGGATACTATTTCACTGGCTTTGTGGAGCACCAGCTTTTTCCACAAGAAATGCAAATGCCTCTGCCCTATTATTTTGGAGAAGACCGTAACAGTGCTCTGAGGATCATTCATATTACAGTATTTATAGACAGACCACCAAACCAACAAATAAAGGAAAAAGTATCAATGTTTTCAATGAAAGACCGATCAACATGCTTGTGGCTTCTGGGAGACAGACCCTTCAAATATGAGGCTAGTGCTGGAACAAATTCAATGTTTAGCATTTCTATTTTTGAGATATGGCTTAAATATTTCTTGTAGATAGAGCTCACGTCACGTCCTAGAACTATAAATAATTTATCAGCTATGCTGCAACAAACATAGGTTCCTGGAAGTTGCACATGGCATTGCTTCCAATATTTTTTCATCACAGTCACAAAATCCTCCTTTTACACCTTTAATCACTGGGTTTATCTCAGAAAAAACATTAGATATTTCATTGTGTATTTGCCTTATGTTATCAGCACATCTGTCACCGGTAATGAAACATACCTGATTTGATAGGATAGTCCTTTAGGTGAGCCTCTCCGTTTCGAAGATCGAGGCTGGATGGAGGGTAGCCTATCATTATTTTCTGCACATCACAAGGGATCCCGGTCAGCTCCTCCACTTTGCTCTTCAACTCCCGCACACAGGACTGGTGAGTCAAGCCCTGCATTATGTGGCTCCCATTTTTGGTCTTACAGCGAAGTCGCAACATCCTGCCTGCAAAAACAAAGCACATTACATTTGTAATTCACTGAAAATTTGATAAGAACTTCGCTCATTTGCAACGGCACTTGTTGATGTCAACATCATAAAACATGATTGGTTTTTAATGTGTGACTGATAGACTAAAAAATATATGTTTATGAAATGTTAAAACAATTGTCATTTCACTGCAAACTCCTCATTAAAATCTGTGAGGAGAAGCAACAGTGATTGGTATTCATTCATTCATTCATTCATTCATTCAACCTTTATTTATACAGGCTAGCCTCGTTGAGTCACGGGGACTCATTTACAAGAGGGACCTGTCTCACTCACACCAAACAACCATCCACTCTCACACCTAGGGTCAATTTAGAGTCACCAATCAGCCTAACAAGCATGTTTTTTGGTCTGTGGGAGGAAACCGGAGTACCCGGAGGAAACCCACGCATGCACGGGGAGAACATGCAAACTCCACCCAGAAAGGCCCCGGACCGGGATTTGAACCGGCAACCTTCTCGCTGAGAGGCAGCAGCTCTACCAGTTGTGCCACCGTGCTGCCCGTATAATGAACACGTTCCAGAGTATTTAGTGACACTAATCATCACACTAAATTAGTGTGATGATAGACCTACAGCAGTATTTTAGTATGGCTAATGCTAGTAGCTATACAGTCAGGGTGAGTATATATTAACTGTATGATGATAAAGCCACTCTAGTGTGGTAAAACAACAAAACTGATGACGAACAGGAGAGAAAATGCCCGATAGTCGAACTGCTTTGTTACGGTTTCTTTGTTCCAGCTAACTGGACTTCATTCATCAGTAACAAGAGGCTAAGCTAAAACCCTCAGCGTTAAATAATAAGCAACTTTAGCTTTGTGATTATATAAAAGGCCAGTCATTAAAGTACGGTTCATGAAAAGTATCGTTTAAATTTATGAAAATAGCACAAAATGTAGTTTTAGATATGTACAGTACATTTAGGGACCACAAGTTATGGGTGCTAGCTAGGTTAGCGTTAAGCTAGGCGGGTGAAGGTCCGACCATTTCAAACTCGGCTCAACACTTCCGTCGAGTTTCTAACGAAAGTTACTTATTTTAAAAGACCTCCAGATTCAAGACACAGCGAGATACGTTCTGTTTTCTCACCTGTCGTTGACTTCTGCCCTGCTACACTTCAAACAATAAACATCCAACGACTATGGCAAGCCCTTTTAACATTAAATCGGATTCAGGGCACTTCAATTCCAGATATCTGAAATTGAATTATGACTAGTCATAATAGCTATTTAAGATATCTTGAATTACATTCTGACTAGTCAAAATTCCTATTTGAGATATCTCTAATTACATTCTGACTAGTCAAAATGACGTCAGATTTTCCATTGAGTTGAATGGAGGCTTCAATTTAAGATATCTTGAAATGAATTTTGACTAGTCGTAAATACAATTCTAGATATCTCTAATTTAATTTTGACTAGTCATAATTAGCTTTCAAGATATCTCGATCTTAGTTCTGACTAGTCATAATTACAATTACAGATATCTTTAATTACGTCATCATTTAAGATATCTTAAATGTATTTATGACTAGTCAAAATGTATTTATGACTAGTCAAAATGTAATTCAAGATATCTTAAATAACTAATATGACTAGTCATAAATCAATTTCAGATATCTAGAACTGTATTTATGACTAGTCAAAATTCCTTTTAAGATATCTTTAAATGAATTCAAGATATCTTAAATATTTTATCATGTGGACGGCGTTTCTATTTAAGATATCTGGAATTCACATTTTGACTAGTCAGAATGACGTACGAGATATCTTGAATTATCATTTTGACTAGTCAAATATGTCACAGTTTTACGCAGGCGGAAATAGGTCTGCTAAATCTTGCCAGGAGGACCCATAAGGTCTGCCCAACACACGCCTGTGTTTTTAACAGAAGACACTTCTTGTGTGCACTAAATAGAAATGTCTCTCTTTTCAACATCTTGTTTAATTTGCCAGCAGCCTTTTTTTTTTTGCTGGTGAGGAGGAACTCGCAGCGTTGATCTCATGATATTTCTTCCATGAAGAAAACATCCACAGCTATCATGGTAAGAAAAAAAACGTAGCTTAGCTTAGCGAGCTAACCTCTAGCTTCAGCTGCAACGAATAACAAATGAACAGCGTAAAAAAGCCTAATTTAATGTAATAAATTATTTGGAATATTTGAGACAGATGGTATAAAAATGTATATTGTATTTTTTACGAGGTTCCATTAGTGCCAAAAATAGGTTTATGCATCTATAAAGTGTGTATATAGCGTGCTGTGTGTGTGTGTTTGTTCATATATATACTGTATATATATATATAGATATATATATAATTTATATATATATATATATACGGTATGTATGTATGTAAGTGATGTGTTTAGTGAATCAATCAATTATACAATTATTATTTTTTTAAGCTAAATATGTTATAAGAAGTATTAATTTATATATATATATATATGTGCTAAAAACAGTTATGATCTATTTTAGATCTCACTGGGTGTGAAAAAGAAAAGGCTGAGTTGTTGGCACCAGCTGCCTAACTGGTCCTCCTGCTCTGGCCTGCACAAGAGATTTACAAAGATGTCACAGACCAAGAACAAAGGTAAATAAAATAAAATAAGAGTGGAACACATTCTTTTCTGTTATATAATTTAGTATATGATGATTATGATTCTCATAATAACAATAATTGTAATAAATTTCCCACCTGTATATTATTAGTGCCATGTGAAATTTGTCATAATTTCAACATCACTTGTGCCAAATATATTTTTATCTCCTAACTTGTTTGGAATAGTTTGTTTTTGTAGGTAATGAAAAAAAATGCAGGCTCAACCACTATCAATTAGTAGTACATGTACTGTATTTGGAAGTTATGTAAAAATCGTAACTCTCACAAATCTGACTCACAGTGTCCTACCAAATTGCTCATATTTTTATGTTGTAAGGTGATCCATCCTGAACCTGCCAGCGAGGTGGTGCGAAAGCCCAGAACTGTGGGGAAAAGATGTCTGCACTCCACGCTTTACAGAGCTTACACAGGTATAACCAGGGGCGGCTCCAGAGATATTTTTCTGCAGGTGCTAAGGGGGGGCTAAGCATTTTACTGAGGATGCTATGAAGGATAATTTGTTCTTTCAGTTCTCAAGGTCAATGTGTGTCATTCACATCACATGTGGTACATAAGGTGGAACGAAACTATGGACAGGGTCCCAGTTACAGGTGGTCCCCGATTTACGAGCGAGTTCCGTTACAACGAGGCGCTCGTAAACCGGAAATCTCGTAATTTGGAACGGCCGCCATTTCTCTCGTAAACCCGGAAATCCGCTCGTAAATTGGAACGGTTTTCGCTAGCGCACCTAAAACACTCTATTTTCATCTAAAAACTACTTTTGAGTGCATAAAAATGATCGGAAACGTGTGTTTATATGCTTAACTAGCTAACTGTAGTGAAAAAACACATGAAAACTCAGTATTTTTTTCGTTTTTTCCAAAAATTCGCAGCTCGTAAGTCTGGAACCTCGCAGATCAGAGCGCTCGTAATTCGGGGACTACCTGTACATCCAACAAAAATACAAATTGTAAAGAAAAACAGTAAAAAAGATCCGAGACATGAAATAAGAAATACACTAAACTAAAAATACACTAAGCACTACTAGTATACTGTACGAAACAATGCGCCAAACAATAGCAGCACGAACTTGAGTCTGTGTGAGCAGATGAGGATGAGTGAACACAGCAACATGAAATAGATCAGCAGCATGAGATCAGCAGCACATAACCAAATGGTATTACAGTGATTTGTTTTCACAGTGATAATTCAGACTAGGGGTTCATGAGTCTAACAACCTCGGGGCAAGGGCGGGGTGGCCATCGGGAGGTTCGAGAGAAATCCCGATGGGCCGCGTCATGAATGGGCCGGTAGGCGCACGGGGAAAATGATGACAGTCATTCATTATCACTGCAAGCCAGGAAATGATTTATCAAGTTGCATTAGCTAAAAATGGCATAACCAGAGGCATCATGTCACCAGTTTCTGCTCCTTAAGGCCCCAGTATAGCTGCGCGTTAATCCGAGCGCCGCGGCACGTCGTGTCAGCGCCGTGTGAGCGCCGCGGCAAAAGCCTTTGATCGCGGGCGTGAACGCGCCAAGGTCAAATTCGTGTCAGCGCCGTGTGAGCGCTGCGGCAAAAGCCTTTGATCGCGGGCGTGAACGCGTCAAGGTCAAATTTTACTACGCCTACGCGCGCGTGTTGATAAAACTGCCTCGCGTGTCAGCAAATGACCAATCAGCGACCTAAATTTGTCCTGCTCCGCCCGGCTGCAGCTGCTGGAGCCTGCACTCCAGAGAGCTGCGCTTGCACAGAGTATAAATGAACTGCTGGTGCGCAGCACACGCGAGTCCAGCGGCGCTGGACACAACGGACAGCTATACTGGGGCCTTTACTGGGTCAGTGTTGAGAGCATCACTCATTTTTGTGGGCTTCAGCTGGTGGATCAGATTGTTGTTGTTTTTTTACTCGATATAATCACTGATTTTTTTTTTTTATTAGTTGTGTTTTGCGAGTAAAATATCACAACAACCACATGTTAAAGAATATTAACTCAATGAAAAAGAAAATAATCTGATATTTTCTTGGGGGTGCTAAGGGGGTGCTGTGAGTTTTCC